>CM060702.1:241079280-241354280 GCA_030686995.1 Artemisia argyi | reverse complement strand
AATTTAATCTACATTCATATTCTTAGGAAACATAAAAGACATAACACCTCTCTTAAGCTAAATGTAATGGTAATATTGCGCCTCTCTGTTTATGTGTATAATAGTTTGTTTTCAAGAGAGATGGCTGTCTATTTATATGATGATGTTTCCACTATCTATTTTTTATTTATTTTATTTATTTATTTTATTTATTTATTTATTTATTTTTAAACAGTTAACTTATATATAAACTATTAGCATGCTTGTTCTGTCTACATGTTACGTGGTATAACACAAAAGCGCTCACATGTTTGATTGTTTTATGCTACTTACTCATGGATTCTATGATGCTAATTAATTGTTTCAACCTTATTTTCATTTTTTTCCCTGAAAACGTTTACTGTACTTGTGAACGCAGCTCGATCTCATTATTGATAATGGCTACTACGTCCAATCCTCATCGGTGGAAATATGATGTCTTCGTAAGTTTTAGAGGTGAAGATATCCGCAAAAGCTTCATGGATCATATGTTCATTGATTTCAAGCAAAAAGGAATTCATGCTTTTAGAGATGATAGAGAGTTGCCTAAAGGAGATGAGATCTCTCCTCATCTCTACAAAGCCATTGAAGAATCGAGATTTTTGATAGTTATCTTCTCCAAAGATTATGCTTCTTCATCATGGTGTCTGAAGGAACTTGTCAAAATACTTGGGTGCAAAGAAATTGGCTGGCCTAAACACGAGGTTCAAATCATCTTTTATGATGTTAAACCTAACGTAGTGAGGAAACAAACTGGGAGCTATGCTGAAGCATTCGCCAAACATGATTTTTCAAATAGAACAGAGGTGGATAAATGGAGGGAAGCTCTATCCATGGCGGCTAACTTATCTGGATGGGATCTCCAGGATATGACAAATGGGTAAATTTCGTGTTTTTGTGTAATTAGTCTTGTAGCTCTACTAATGCTTAATACTTTGTAGTTTCACTTACTTATTGTGTCTTTATGGTTAACAGGTATGAGTACAAGTTCATCAATTGCATCTCCAAAGAAATCCTCAAAAAGTTATGTGCCGGACCCTTACATGTTGGTGATTACCTTGTTGGCATAGATATCCATTACGAAAAATTAGACTTGTCACGCTTTGTTGGGTCAGATAAGGTTAACATGATTGGAATATGTGGTATAAGCAGAATAGGAAAGACAACCCTTGCCAAAGCTATTTATAACGTGATGTATGTCCACTTTGAAGGAAGTTGCTTTTGTGAAGATGTCAAAGACGTCACAAAACGACAAGGCCTGATTCAAGTCCAACTGCATATGATTGGAAAGATCATGAAAATAGAAGATTTGAAGATATCAAGTGTTGGTGAAGGAATTATGGTAATAAAGAAGATGATGTCATCAAAGCCGATCATGCTTGTTTTGGATGACGTGGATGATCATGAGCAGTTAGAAGTGCTAGCGGGTTCACGTGATTGGTTTTTCCCAGGAAGTTTGATTATTTTCACCGGTAAAGATAAACAGTTGCTAAGATCACATAGAGTGGGTGAGGATGACATCCATGACATTGGCTTTCTAGATGAGGATCGATCTCTTGAGCTCTTCCGTTCCTATGCCTTTAAAGAAAACGATTCTTCTAAAGAATTCGAAGAAGTTTCTCTGAAAGTTGTGAACTATGTGCAAGGTCACCCTCTGGCCCTCAAACATTTGGGTCTTTTTTTATACGGCAAAACTGTGGATCAGTGGGTTAGTGAACTGGACAAGCTCAAAGTATATCCTAATGAAAAGATACAACAAGTGCTTCGTTTAAGTTACGATGGGCTAGACCTCCATCAGAAAAATATCTTACTTGATATTGCATGTTTATTCGTTGGAGAAAACAGGGATTTTGTAGCAAGCGTACTAGATGGCTGTAACTTTTTTGCAGTTACAAACATGCAAGTTCTAGTTGATAAGTCATTAATTATGATCTCAAGCAATAATTTACTTCAAATGCATGACTTGATTCAAGCAATGGCAATGGAAATTGTTCGTGAAGAGTCTATCATGACTGGGAAAATGAGGAGATTGTGGAATTCATCTGAAGTTTACAATGTATTGAGTAAAAAGAAGGTAAGTAGTGGTATATGATTCTTTTTTCTCTACATTAATACAATAAAGTATTAGCAAAATATCCTAATGAAGCTACATGTTCTTGCTTTTCCAGGTGCCAATAACCGAAGCAGTTGAAGTTCTAGTCCTTTTGTTACATAAATCTAGTCAAAAGGTTCACATAGACGCCAAAGCTTTTGCACATATGAAGAAATTGCGGATCCTAAAAATTTATGTCGAGGAAGAATTTGATCAGAAACTGGAATTGAAGTACTTGACTTCAGATTTTTTATCGAATGAGCTAAGGTTGTTTTGCTGGCATGGATACCCTTTCAAGTACTTGCCTTCAGATTTCTATCCCGAAAACATTGTTGCCATTGACTTGTCTTACAGCAACATTAAACATTTTTGGACAACACCTAAGGTATTTCCTTGTTCACACATGTTTTTCTATTTGATACCTAATGATCCGAGAACTTATGTTCTTTTTTGTTTTATCGATGTCAGTGCTTTAGAAGGTTAAAAGTAATGAAGCTTAGATACTGTTGTAGCCTAAAAACCACCCCCGACTTCTCAGAGATTACAGATTTAAAAGAGCTAAATCTTGACGGTTGTGTGAATTTGTCTACAGTTCACCCATCTATTGGAATGCTTAAAAAGCTTGTTGTCTTAAATCTGAAAGACTGCACACAGGTTAGGAGTTTTCCCAGCAAAGTGGAAATGGATTCTCTTGAGGTTTTGAATCTCTCGGGATTCTTAAATGTCAACCAACTGCCTAAAGCCTTTTGGTCTAGATGCCGTGGTTTCATATGGAACCAGCAACATCCCCAAAGATCAGTTTCATTGGCAGGTTTACATATGTTAAACGATCTGAATTTAAGCTACTGCAATTTAGTACAAGTTCCTGAGAGCATTGGAGGCTTATCATGTCTAAAAAAACTAAACTTAAGAGGGAACAATTTATTAGTAGTGCCTGAGAGCATTGGAGGCTTATCATGTCTAAAAAAACTAAACTTGGACGGGAACAATTTATTAGAAGTTCCTGAGAGCATTGGAGGCTTATCATGTCTACGGGAACTAATCTTGCAAGGGAATAATTTTTCTAGCTTGCCTGGAAGTTTGAGTCAACTTTCTAGTCTTGAAAGGCTTTATATTAATGGTTGCAAGAAGCTGGAAGTGTTGTCCGAAGTTCCACCTAGCATATGGGTTATTGGTGCATCTGATTGCACCTCCTTAAGAGAAGTGCCGGGATCATCTAAAGACCCATTCAGGAAGAGGTAAAATTATTTCAGAAATTGTCCAAAGCTGTTTAAGAATGTTACCATTGATAGTGAGGGGTCGACTCAGTGTCTTGACTCAACTACAACTTCGCAAGGCTCTATTCACCAGCTTTCTGACTTCCTTGGGTATGGGGGTTTAGAGGCTAACAGATGTGAATTCTTCTCGCGAGGCATTGCCTATTATTCTAGGTTTGATATAATGTATCACGGGAATAGCATTCCAGAGTGGTTTACAAATAGAAGTAGGGGAAATCATGTAAAGGTTGAATTACCTTCAGATTGGTGCTTCAATAAATTTAGGGGATACGGAACTTGTGTTGTTTTTAAGAGAAAAAGGCCTTACATATATAAAGGATACTCTGTAATGAACTTTGATGGAGCGTCTATGATCACAAAAGCAAGCGTGACGTATTCGGTGATAGGAATCCAAGATTCATATATGATATGGTTGCATTATACGAATAAATGAAAGAAATGGAAGGAAGCAAAGAATTTTGTTACATTTAGTTTCCAAGATACAGAATTCACAAAAAATGAAGGTGTTGAGGTGAAGGAGTGTGGAGTAAGACTAATTTGTGATGAAGATATACAACAAGAAGCAGATTTAAGTATGCTCCAAGGCCTCCCAACTCCAACAACACAACATGGTGTAATGTTAAGGCTACGTGGGGAAAATGGTGGTGGTTTAGAGTGGTCGTGGTATTTCAATTGAAATGAGCTTTATTGTGTCTCTTTAATTCATCCATATGACTTTTGTTTATAATGAGCTTTTTATGTGGCACATACCAGGTGTTTGTTGAAATGTGAATAGAAGAAATCATTGACTGTTAAGTTAAATTGACTTTTAAGAACGTATTTCAAACATGCTTGGGAATAACATCTTTTGAAAAATGAAAACTGCTTTTTCTTTGTGTGTGATAAATATCATGCTTCTAATGTGGCACTACAAAATTGCGCCAAACATTCTTTGCTTACCATGAAAACTATGCCTCTTTGTTTTGATTGATGATTCTCGCTAATGCAACCTACCAACGGGTAAGCTTCATCTCTGTAAATTTAAGTTAAAAATAATGAAAATGTACATGAGTTATTCTCCACTTGTGAATTATAAGTTCATTTTCAAATTGCATGTAATTTAAAAAATTCTCATTAATACACTTTTCACTACGAAATATCATCTCTACTCACTAAAATCTCTTTAGGTTGGTTAAATATGAAAGTGGACAAGTATTTTGAGA
This sequence comes from Artemisia argyi, assembly GCA_030686995.1. Classification (NCBI taxonomy): domain Eukaryota; kingdom Viridiplantae; phylum Streptophyta; class Magnoliopsida; order Asterales; family Asteraceae; genus Artemisia; species Artemisia argyi. The sequence goes on along the minus strand of CM060702.1, from coordinate 241,349,691 downwards.
CTATTCAAAGTTGAAACATGGACTTATAAATTGGGACGGAAGGAGTAGTTATTACTCATCAAATTGTTTGTTAAGAACGTCCTACGGTTTCCTCTCCATAGTAAATTGTATCTTTTCTTTCTTACGTTCTTCATTCATTTGTAGTTATTGTTATTTCATAGAAAATCATTGGAGAACAAATGACAATGTCAATTGGTATTTTGTCAGTTTGTTTGTTAATAAGACATACAGCAAATTGTCAAGGCAACAATTCAGGAGAACAAATGAACAATAGTTACAAATGAACAATAATAACAAATGAACAATGTCAATTTGTTCTCCGGAGGAGGTCGCTGAACTCGCCCTTACAGACTATAATCTTGAACAACATAATTCTCGAAAAAGTTGAAGCATATCTAAAGCTGCTGGAAGTTGATTCTCCTGAACTGTTGCCGTGTAAATCTGCATTTCTTGATGGTTGCAGGTTTGCATTAGCACTGAAAAGATGGAAAAGGAAAGTCTGGAAAGTCATTAGTCAATTATGGATCGAGATCTTAGCTTATGCTGCTACTCACTGCTGAGGATTTCACCACGAGCAACAGCTTAGGAAAGGGGCAGAGTTTTTGACTCATGTTTGGCTACTGATGGCTCATTTGGGCATCAACAAGCAGTTCCATTTAGTCTCAAGGCCGTGCTAGAGCTAAAATCAATGTCTTGTAATGCACATAACTGTTATATAGGCTCCAACATTCTTACATTCTTTCTTTACTTATTGTTAGTTATGTAGATATGATTTTATATTCATATATTTGTACACTTCTTCTTGGATGAATCAAACGTAAATGGATATGGATATAAATATGATTGATAAAGAAATAAATGGATATTGATATGGATTCGGTTTCACCTGAACCATATCCGATCCACCACTATCACTAACAGGTACGAGTTTCTACCTATGTAAGAAATGCAACCTTAAAATACTTAAAACGCCAAATAAAAAAAATAAAAAAAAGGGAGAGGGAAGGGGGGGGGGGGGGGGGGGGGGGGGAGAGAGACAGATCATTACTTTAGTACAGTTGTAGCAAAACAAAGAATAAACATCTACTTACATTTCAAATAAGAGGAATTGTGTGGGAAATTATACAAAATTTTAAAGAATATCAGGGCTATGTTTCATGATTATAGATATTCCGGCTTAATCATCAACTAAATACAACCCGTGTAATTTTAAACTCTTATTAATTTGGACCGCAACATCATACAACCTTTTTTATAATCTGGATATCTCAAGTTGCCGCAAACAACCTCGCCTGCAACACGATTTCACATTTATATATATTCAATAGAAGCAATAACTAAACATCTCAGATGCAAAAACATCCGAGCCTCTGGGCAGAAGGTATACTTCTGAAGATTGATATCCCAACACACGAACATAAAGTTACCAAACCACAACTCATTTGAAGATTCCACTTTATCTCCCTTCCAGCATTGCCAAAAGGTTATCACTTATAAACTTGCAATGACATACTAAACCGAAAGAATCTTTCTACAATAGTACAATATAAAAACACCATGCAGAGAATCATTAAATCATGAACTCAAAAGTCTTTACTTGAGAGGCCCAAATGACAACTCTAGAAATCTAAAATTCTGCATCAAACTTGAGCTACTCTGGTCACTGCTGCCAACTCAAACCTGAAAGGAGAACAATTTTGCAGTCAACAAAAAGTCTAACGAAAAGGTCAGGTAAAAGCACACATTAACTTTTATATCGTGAACAATGTACTAAATGTTAGAATTTGGGTGTGTGTGGGTGGTAATAATCCTGAATCGTGTTGAGAGCACTTTCAGATTGAAGTATTTCGACCCTATATGCCTCGGGTATCACGAAATCCTCAATCGGATAAGACAGAGAACAATACTTTGTTTCTAAGGCACGAGAAATCAAAGCAATACACAGAAAGTTGTTGTGTTCATTATGTTCTGGAAGAGGTCAGAATATAGTGTATATAACCCAACTCAAAGTTAGTTACATTCGGTTAAAATTGGTTGGCGGGAAGAGTCATACCAGCAAGGGGATCTACCCCTTGACCCCACAAGGGGGCGCGGCCCCCTTGACCCCCGCTCTTTGTTCGTGGCGGCATCAAGCTAGATAGAACGAGTGTGCACTCCGCACCTCCTAACTCGACTATAAGCTAAACCTGATTAAGTCCCTGATCTCAAGTAAGTCACAATTACATAAAATATAAGTGATGACACTAAAATCACCAACACTAAAACTGTTTAATATGGAAAACGACTCAAGGGTGGCCTAGTGGCAAAAGGGCTTGTGACTATCACTCTAAAATGTGTGAGGTCTCAAGTTCAAACCCCGTGAAAAGGGAGGGCATTACTTGGTTTGAGCGTGTGTGGCGGTGGATTCAAACCCCGTGGATTAGTTGGCTAAAAGGTCGGAAACCATGGTTACAAAAAAAAATAAAAAAAATAAAAAATAAATAAAAAAGAAAAGAAAAACTGTTTAATTTGGAAATACTCAATTGATGCTGAATGGAGTATGTAAAGTCTGCTTTGAAAATATACGTATAAAACAAAATGATTATAAAAGATACCACGCTTAATGTTATTCAATTGATGCTTAAATGCATAACATGATAAGGCTTATGGTCGTAACAAACAAATCAGTTACACTGTCATAGGGGCTTTCCCGAAATAAGGCCCATAAGGTAAGGGCATTATGGGCATTGACCAAAATTTCATATTCACGTAAGGGCATTATGGGCATTGACCAAAATTTCAACATTTCACTTTTCCACTTTTTTCACTTTGACCATTTCACCATTATATGTAGTAAAGATAAAATAAAGTTTTTTACAAGCACCTTAAAGCAGGAGCATTAAAAAATAAAATTAATTACACCTCTAACATTCCTTAATTAGACCACATGTACAAGCACCTCAATGCATTCTTTTTTCTAAAGTCAAATAATGGTCAATAAGCTCTATTTTGTGTTATTTTTGTAAACCCTTTAGTGGAGGAGCATCCTCTAACAATTCAAAACTCACCCGGACCCTAATTTTGAATCCACACATTAATTGAAAACGCGTTTTGTAATCAATTTTCAGTTTCAATTCTCATCAAATGATCCGATTGAGTTATTTTTGTAAAGGAATTATAGCATTCATGGTGATTTAATTGGTTTTGATGTCTAATTGATCCCTGGCGGTTTGGTTTCATCTATTTTAGGTATAGATGACAACATTCCAACTCATGTAAGTCTCTTAATTTGTGGGTTTTGAATGTAATTGTTATTTTTTTTAAGAACCCTAAGATCATGTTAGGAAATGTAATAGTTGCCTTTTAAAAATTGTGAATTAGTCAAGTTATGTTAGGGTTTAGAACCTATATAATCCCCATATAATATGTGTTAGCTGCCCACATCATCCTTTTATCTGTTCTTTGCCCTCTAACAATTCAAAAGCTATGGCTGTGTTTGTGTCAGGTTATATCAACGACCTATCGGCTGTCAAGGACAACATTACCTTGAGAGTCCGTGTTTTAAGGAGTTGGACTCAAGAAATTTACAATAAACCGCATGTCAAAAATCTTGAAATGATACTTATGGATGAAAATGTAAGCATAATTTTTCTTATGATACATTTTTTTTGTACAAATCATTTGTTATGTGTAGCTATTGTTAGAGGACAAAGCTGCCCACATATTTTGTTATGGGTAGCTATTGTTAGAGGACAAAGCTGCCCACATATTTTGTTATATGTAGCTATTGTTAGAGGACAAAGATGCCATTTTGATTTGTTATATGTAGCTATTGTTAGTGGACAAAGCTACCATTTTCATTTGTTATATGTAGCTAAAGTTTACACCCTTTTTGTAATTAATTTTCTTCTTTTTGTGCAGAATACCAAAATGCAGGCCACCTGCAGGATGGCGAATGTGAATCAATTCAAGCACAAGTTTTTGTGTTTTCTCAGGGTGCACTTCATCATAACAGATTATAGTAAATGTGTTGAACTCAGGGAGTTTATGTAATTTGGATCTCCTTTCTTCTTTTTCAGTTTTTTACTTTTTGTGTTTTAATTAACATCCAAGAATGACAATTGCAGGGTCAGCAGGCAGTGGTCAAACCAATATCACGTAATCTTGCACAACTTGAGGATCGTCAAGGGAACTACTTATCAATTTATGACCAGAAAATAAATGCAACAATGTAAGTATGCATGTATATCGTGATGATATTCTTCTATTCAAACTCACATCTCATTTACTGATTTTCTTATATTTGCGCTTAAATAGCTTTGTTACCTACAATAGCAACATGAACAGGAAGTTACAGAAGCATGAAGGCATGGTTTCCAAAATACGAGTCTATGCAGTTGAAGAATATACAACTCAGGTTATATAACTTTAAACATCAATGTTATATAATTAATCAATAACGTTAAGAATATTGTACTAAGATGCTTAAAATGTATACTTTTGATCCAGGTCCAAGGATTATAATTAATCAAATACATTACACTGAGTAATAAGAAAGGCTTGCATCTAAATTTGTAAAACACATATGTGTCTGATTGTGTAATTTACAAGGACGAGAGTTGAATAACATTTAAAGCAAACACATATGTGTCTGATTGTGTAATGTATTTGTACGTTTTTTAAGGGTTGCTATAAAAGGGAATATTTGTACCTTCACAGGAACGTGATTCTATAAAAAGGAATATTAAAGGTCGTGTATAGCTGAGAAATACGTTTCCATCTAGACCTAATCATTAAAGGCCCAAGAAAACTCAAAATGGTTTTCGGTACGCAAAAAGTTATTTCCTGACCAATTAATTTTACTTGAAAGCATTAGATAGATTTCTATAGAGTGTCGGTTTCAAAACTTTCTTAGTTCCCAAGAATGGTGAAGCGTGAGTGGCGAAGGCACTTGAGAAGAAATTGCCTATGTATTTGAGTACTAAAAATACCATTCTAAAGAAATATGATAGCAGGTAATAGTGTCATCATTTCTGATAGGCATTTACTTCAATATTTGACCATATTTATGAGTAGTGAGCTTATCCTTTATCCAATGTTGATCACTGCAGGTTTAAGGACATCTTTCAGGAGGTATATGAATAGAATTGGAAGGATAAATTCAAGCAACATTCAATATGGTAATGCCCTTTTTATGATACATGTAAAATTGTAAATATTATAGTCTTTGATATGTTGCTTAATTTTAGTTTGTACTTTTATTAATGGTGTTTGTTGGATGTTAGATACATGTAAATATTACGTAGTAATGGTTAGATTTAAAATGATATTTTTCTGGCGTTGTTTATGGTGCTTCTTTTTGTGGCTTCTTGAGGCAATGTGGCTGAGCCAGTAGCCATTCTTTTTGTGCCTTGAAATCTCATACACCTCTCCATTTTCCTGCTATTAGTATGTTAGTCATGATGCTTATGTTATAACTCAGTTGTGACTGCCCTAATTCCGCTTTTTTACATTTGTGATTTTCCTGAAATAAGTTTGTTAGTCATGAGGTTTATGGTAAAAAAATTGGGATCCTCAAAGCAAATTAGAACAAGCTGATTTTTTGTTAGTCATGAGTGTTCACTATATTGTCTAAAACACGCTTTTTTGATAGATTGAATTAGAACAAGCTGATCATTAAAAGGTTTTCTAAATTCTTTGAGGACTTCAGAGAGGTATGCTTTTGTGCCATTTCTCTTTAATACAAGATTTTTATTTTCGGAATTTAATCACTTTGTAATGACAAACCATAAGGTATCATAGTGAAAACGAATTGTAGCAGCTCCTGACCAACTGTCGAGACACCTCCAGCTCATTTTGAATGAAGAAGTCAATAATGTGTGTCCTGTTCCAATGCAAAATGGCTCAAATGATGGGGTGGGTTACATTTTAGGAGAGGTAATTATACAAATCTCATTTAAACTTTCTTAATTTCTTTTGTTTTTATGAACTAATGGTTGGATGTAACTGATCACTGATGGGGATTTGGTGAACAGATTATTCCACGACTCCTATGCAGGTTATATGATTGGGATACCATGAATTTTAGTCAAACGATTATCTATGGCATTATTATATACGCAATGATTGGATACGAGTAGACAGTAGTGAAGTTCTTTTGGCATATCTTCTTCATCTACTTCTCATTACTGTTATTCACATTTTATGGGATTATGATGGTGGCGGATACCCATAACCACAACATAGCTACTATTATCTCATTTGCTTTTGCAACTTTATGGAGCCTATTCTCCGGATTCATAGTGCCACGAACAGTAAGTGACCAACATCCTTTTTGTTGCCTTCCTTATAGATAGATATATTACAACTTTACAAGTGGAACATATTGGTGGGTCTGGGACTTTGGTAACGGGTCTAAACAACTGCATTGGTAGTCATTGAAGCATGCTGGGTCAACCAAAAAACTTTTTTGTCCAAGCATTCAGTGTGAAAAATATGATAAAAATGCTTATGTTATTTCAATAAAATCAATCTATTACCAGTTTCACCTGTGCATTTAGATTCTTCAGCTAATTTTTTGGAACAAAAAAAGATCCTATATCATGTTTTTTAAGAAGACAAACTCAAGCATTTTTTTGGAAAGTGATTTATAAAATTAGTATTAGACTAAAAGTGGTCAACAATGATAAAAATAGTGTTTGGTACAAGTTAACATTGACGAGGGTATTAGCTGAGAGGTTTTAAGTGAGGAGTCACTTGCCACATTTTTGTGATAATATTATTAGAAATTGTATTAGAAAGGTATGTTAAAAATTAGTGTAAACACGAATTTAGGATACTATTTTTAATTTTTGGTTACATAATTGTTGTACCATCTTCTTCAAGTGTTTGCATGAACATCAGTTAATTAGCTAACAGTAGTACCCTTTTGTCCAAATGAGTATAGCGTAAGGTTATTTGTAATCTAAATTACGAACTATGGTAAGAGCAGTCATTGTTTCTAAAATTTCCTTATTTGTAGTATGTGAATACGCATATGTTGGTTATTAATGATGGTTTTGATGATCAACATCGCTTAGTATTAACTTTTAACTCTTATAGTAAAGGAGTAAAAAAAAGATCAAGGTACAAATACGAGTGCAAATGATATAAATTTACACTTGCTTTTGCTTTACTCAATCAAGCCTTTGGCATTTTTTTAATCAGGGCCTATGTTCAATGTTTAACAGGTATAACTATATACCTTTGCTCCTCAAGTGTTTGACGTTGACTGCATACCATAAACCTCTTCAAGACCATCTACCATATTGTTCATCGAATCATTGGCTTATTACTTATTATTACCTTCAAAAAATAATGGAATATGTTTACGTTCTTTGTTGTCTCTTACTTTATTCACACATGTAACTCCTTAATAAATAATTCTTTCTATCATTTAAGAATGAATAAGATAATTGGTACTTGGACTGTTTTCGGGGGGTGTTTGGGCTTATTTAAAATTTTAAAGTAAACAAATGGAGATGGTGCAATGGTGAGTTATACCTGTTACGTTTGTTATATAACATAGGTACACGGGTCATATTAGGTAATGGATCAAAACACATTTGTTAAACATGTCCGAACATGAATTTTTTTTTAACGGGTTTAGAATGAGTTGGGCTTTAGGTGTGTTGTTGGGCACATTTTTCAAGACCCCTCTTATGACAGCAAACTGCATGTCCAAATAACCTTTTATGACATCAACCAACATGCCTAAACGCCATTTTATGACATCAAACAACATGTCCAAAAACACCATCGGTCCATCTATATTCTCTAATAAATATTAGCTTAAAAAGATGTTAAAATGCCCTTTTTGCTTTCGTGTCCTTCGTATGTGATTTCTCAGTAAATTCACAGGATACTAGATGAGGTTTCAATATAGCAAGGTTCGATATCGTTGACAAAAAAAAATACATAATATATTGTTGACACAAAATAATTACATTAATTAGAGTTTTCAGGGGGTGTTTGTGCTTATTTAAAATTTTAAAGTAAGCAAATGGAGATGGTGCAATGGTGAGTTAATGGTGTGTTTGTTATAACACTGGTACACGGGTCATATTAGGTAATGGATCAAAACACATTTGTAAAACATGTCCGAACTTGAAATGTTTTTTAACGGGTTCATAACGAGTTGGGCTTTAGGTGTGTTGTTGGGCACATTTTTCAAGACCCCTCTTATGACAGCAAATAATATGTCCAAATACCCTTTTACGACATCAACCAACATGCGCAAATGCCATTTTAAGACAGCAAACATGTCCAAAAACACCATGGGTCCATCTATATTCTCTAATAAATAGTAGCTTAAAAAGATGTTAAAATGCCCTTTTTGCCTTTGTGTCATTCATATGCGATTTCTCAGTAAATTCACGGGATTCTAAATGGGGTTTCAATATAGCAAGGTTCGATATTGTTGACACAAAAATACATAATATATTGTTGACACAAAAAAATTACATTAATTAGTAAATTAAAGGTTTATTTTTATTGATGTTTTTCTTTACTTATCTTTGCATTATTTTATGTTTATGTGTTTCTTTACATATTACCATCTAATAACTGAACCCTTTGAGCTAAATCTTATTTATCAACATTCGTTATGTTTTTTTCCTGTGCATGTTGGCAAATTTCAAAGAACGTAAGTAGTTAGGTTGCTATTACTCCTCCAAAAGAAACTCAATTTTATTATAAATATACATACGTAAATGCATTTGTATAAGTTTTTAAGAGTTAAATGCAAAACAGGTTTGAAGGTTGTCGTTTGTGATCAAGATAGTAATATCTCTAAAACTACTACACGGACCATTTACAAAGAAGTACTTCAAAGTGTATGAACATGGATCAAGAGGTACATATCACATGTTTTTTTTACTACATTTTAAATTTAATAGATTATGTATCACAACCGCTTTTGCTTACATTTTCTATGGACTATTAAGTGTTCCCGGGATGGACAGTTGTTGTTGAATTGATTAGTGCTCACATTCATCATTTGCTATTCAAGACCGTCAAATTTGGAGACGACAACGCATTAACGTTTCTTATTTTAATTGTTACAAACTCAATTGATTGTCGAATAATTGTTTCTTTCATATATCAATAGAACATGTTTACGTTTATTGTTTTCTTATTATCTAAATTTCATATTTCTTTAAAAACCTCGTGAATCCACGGGTAAGCTAGTACTACTATATAATGCATCAAATTCCAAACCTAACTCTTAACCAAAAATTAAGATAAGGAGCTTCAATTATGAGGTGACATGTGTCACTTCTCAACTAACTCCAAGCCTAACTCCTAATCAAAAATTAAGATAAGGAAGTCCAATCATGAGATGACATGTCACTCCCCAACTTAAAATTCACCTTTATTTTCAAATTGAAATATCTTTTTATCTATTTATTTTTTTATGATCTAATTTCATCATATTTTTTAAAATGTTGTGCTTTTTAATTCAACATCCATTTTAATATATTTTTATGAGTTTTTAGTTTTTACATTTTTAGATGGTTTATTTTTATTAATTCAAATTTTTACCACTTTAACTTTTATTTCAATCAATACAATCTTGATTCGACAAAATTATATACTTTTGGGGGAAGGGTTTGACGGGTAAGAGATTGCGAGGGACTATTTATATGCAGGAATAATAATATCACGGACTCACGGGAAAGCAACGGGAAACCCACGGACTCACGGGAAAGCAACGGGAAACCCAAGCAAATAAATACAACTAACATATATATTCGGAGTGTTGTGAAACGAATTTATTAAGCGGGTAGGGAATTGCGGGAAAAGTTTCGCTCTCAATTCGTTTACTATATTATAATATAACTATATTTATCGCCGCCGCTGTGCGTGAGTATCCAACTAGTACTTCAAAATGTGACATGTGTCAGTGTTTTTTAAGTGACATGCTAAACAAATGTACATAGTTTAACACTTTTTAAAAGTTTATAACATTTATTGAGACCTTTGTAATTCACGTACTAAAACACCACTTTTGATAAAAATGTGTTGTTGTTTAATGAACCAAACCATAAAATAAATCATGCTTTATTTCTTTTCCGTAATTTATGCTTAAAAGTAAGCATTTGTTGAGAAATTTATAACTTAGTTCAAATATATATCCATTTTACATTTACAGGTCATGGTTTTATAAGCTCTTTCGGTTTTACACAAGTCAGTTTGTATAAATGAAACACTTGTTCACTTGCAAAAGATGGTCGGTTAGATTGTGTTTGGATGGTTAGCGATGCATATTCGGCAACCATGATTTTTTTTCTATTTCTTTTGTTAATTACATATACTCAGTATAATCACTAAAACTTATATATATGCACATTTTTTTTAAAGACGATTGTTAAAAACGTATTGCAAACATGTATTTGGTTTACTTGTATCTTTTGAGAAAGGAAAAGTGTTGTTTTTCTGCATTTCTTTGTAATTTTTTTTATTTAATACAAATAGGTACAGTAATAAAGATCATGCTTTTAATGTGTTACTTCATCACCACACGTCATCTCGACACTATTTGTCAACTGGTATTTTGTCAGCTTGTTTGTTCGTAACACATACAACAAAGTCACTGGAGTTTGATGTAAACGTGGAGGAGGTCGCTGAATACGCCCTTACAGTCAATAAAGTTTTTGACAACCAAAAGAATTGATTTACAGTCAGTTTCCTGAGTATATGGTTGTCCACTCCAATCTCAAAGAGTTATGTACTCATAAAGGTAGCTTTTTCACTACAAAAGAATGAGCGTAACGCTATTCGATGGAGTACCAGCAATGTTGACAATCAAGATGGTTCTGATATTGATAAATGTCATATGGAAAGCAAGCACATAGCCACATATCTGACTATCTGACATATCTTCTTGTGACAAACACTGTTATGTTGCCAATAGGTCGCTGAAGCAATGCGTTTTTTTAAAGAAAAAGGTCTTATTACCGAAAAAGTTGAAGCATGTCTAAAGCTGCTGGAAGTTGATTCTCTTGAAGTGTTGCCTAGTAAAGTGAAGGGGGATCGATGCAAATCTGCATTGTTTGATGGTTGCAGGCTCGCGTTATCTTTGAAAAAGATGGAAAAAGAACGTATTTGGAAAGTCGTATTAACTTATGCTGCTACTCACTGCAGAGGATTTCATCATGAGTGACAGCTTAGGAAAGGGGGAGAGTTTTTGACTCATGTTTGGCTACTGATGGTACATTTGGGCATCACCGAGCAGCTCCAGGTTTCTCAAGGTGATGCTAGAGCTAAAATCAGTACTTGTAATGCACATAATGTGATATAGACTCCCACATTCATTCGTTACTTACTGTTAGTTTTGTAGATATGATTTTATATTCATATATTTATACACTTGAGAGGGCCATATTACAACTCTCAGAACTAAAAATCTTAAATTCTGCATCTAACTTGAGCCACTCTGGTCACTGTTGGCCAACTCAAACTTGAAGAAAAGAGAACAATTTGCAGCCAACAAACGTCAAAAACGAAGGTCATGAAAAAGCACGCATTAATCAATAGAACTGAGGAAAGAAAATAGGAAAGAGCTATGATTGCATTAGTCTATCAACTTCGTGATCCCACTACCACCCCTTGTCCCCTCCCCCATAAAATGAAATTTTAGAAATATATGTCATGGCTGTATTAGGCTGCAAAGCACAGCTGTTAGGCATTCATTAGGTATTATAGTATCTTAATTACTTTCCTAGTTTACCTATGTACACCTGCATAAATGCCAGATTCTGTGTATCGTTGACTTAATTGATTTATCCAAAATACGACACCTAAAGCATCTTCGGTTCATACTTCATAATATCAAGAAGTTCAAGGGTTAAATTGACAGTATATGTGTAATTAAATTCCAAATCTATCAGGAACAAATAAAATTTACCACTTTTTCTGCTTCGGTTGTCTCTAGAGCAACTGAACGAGAAGTATTTTGATCACCATTACTGAGCTGATGTGCATTAGAGTTACCCATGGAGGGCATCGGTCCTTTCGGCTGATTATATTCAAGTGGTTGGGGATCAGGCATGGGAGGCCTCATATTAGCATGCAACATTTGCTGGCCACCAGGGAGTAATAATAGTATTTGAATTCACATTTTCATGTGTTTACAACATTTACAAATAATTTTGTTTTCCATATGAAGTGAAGTAGTGAACAATTAATGTGTCCCCACTTGATCCGTGCTTAAGAGATGAATCACTGAAAGTTCGTTATGGCACAAGGGAAGTGGCCGGTTACTCATCAGTCGTCACCAGGTCAGCACCACATCAAAAATCTCAACATGGTTTTATTTAGATTTTTCGGAAGTTAAAGTGTTTTATGAAAAAAATTGGAAGTTTGAAGGTTTTTATAACAAATTAGAAGTTTTGAAGGTTTTTAATCAAATTATTGAAACTTCAAAACTTATTTTTGTAGCGTTAAACAATTTACACGGTGAACCCTATTAGTAAATCTAAACAGAATCTTGAAATACCAGGAGTATAAAACATACCAGCATATCTATGAAAATGCTTGTGTGTCACCTCGACAACTCAACCCGACAAGATTAACATGTTTCAACCCAACCGGTTTTGACACGTCTCAAGCCACCCGGCCCCCCATTTTGCGACTCTAAATATATTATATATGTCTACATGATGTATAGAGGTATACCAGGATTAGCTCCCCAACCAGCAGGTCTGGAAGATTCTTTCCTCTGTACCGCTTGTAACAATTCGCATTTTCAGGTTAATTACTTTTCCCAACAGGTCACCCAAGCCTGTACTACTCTCGCATGAGCACGCTTAACCGTATGGGCGATTAACCGTTAGACCACAAAACGCGTTTCTAAGACGATTTGAGTTTTCAACTTATTAGAAAAAGTCAACATATTTTTTCCCTCCTCCATTGACCAAAAATCATCCCTTGATGTTATAAGTCATTTCGTGATTTTTAGGCTTACGGTTTGATGTCTAAAAGACATTTAATACCAACCGACACTAGACTGAGCCCAGTCTAGACATTATAAGTCATTTTAAATCATTTTTATCACATTAGAAAAGTAACATTTTACTTTTCTCAATTTTACGCAATATTCGTACGTTTTACGTATTACGCGTTTTAGACCCGTGTTTCCAGTTTTTAGCAGGGTTTTACCACCCAAATGGAACCTACCACTCATTTTATATTTTATTATGGAACATATGGATATGTTTATCAATACTTTCAAGTTCCATAATTTTACGACACCCGGTTTTACGTTTTGAGGCTTAATCATTTACGATTGGCATTTCCCGGAGTCAAAACTCATCCAATACTTGGATAATATCATCCAAGACCAACTCATCTCTTCCTATCCACTCCAAACCGCCACTAGGGGGGGGGGGGGATTCACACTTGTGGCTTGATCTTGACCATTGATCCTTAGATCATTACAAGTGTTGAACTTGGTGACCAAGTTTTGGTAATTTCCTAGTTGTTTCCTAACCTCCTCAACTCACTATAAATACTCCCCTCCTCCCCTCATTTAAACGCCACACCTCACCCTCCCCATCCTCTCATCCTTAGCTCATTCTCTTCCAAGTTTCATGCAAGATTCAAGTGCAAATTCAAGGTTGAAACCCTAGTTTCTTTTAGATAATCAAAACACTTCCATAACCTCATATACTTGGTGATTTCTCTTGAGTTTGAATCCACTCAATTCACCTCAACCTTCATCATCTATCTTTCAAGATTACAAGGGTAGAAAGATTGCATGAAGTGAAGTGGGTTGAAGCAAGTCTATCAAAGTCCTTTTCCTTACATGTTAACTTCCTTTCATCTTTGAAAGCCAAAAGTTGTAAGCCAAACCCTAACATGATTCTTGTTAAATAATCATGTTCATGTTATTTACATGTTATTCTTGCTATATTATGTCTTGTAGTTATGTCCATGATGTATAAAAGTGAGCAAAACAAGTTATTGTTATTGATTGTTACAACAAGTTACTAAAACAAGTAAACTAGTGACTTTCTTGGTAAGACCTGATCAAAATGGTAAAAATATGATGTTGGATCATTACATATTACAGTAGAAGACTTAACAAGGAAACCATAGCAATTTGAACCACCTAAAACGAGTATACGAGTCAAAAGTTACGCCCATTTGAAGTTACCAAAACTTTGCGGCAAACTGCCAAATACCATTCTGATCAAATTTGGGTTTTGAAAGTCCCACTTCTGCTCCGATTCATCAAAAAGTTAAAACACGAAAGTTGTCCGGAACGACGTTTTCGTTCAGGAATAAAGAAGCTCGAGCCCTGAAAACGCTTTTTGAGTGACAAATTCTTCAAATTCTTAACAGCCCATTTTTAGACCAAAGTCATTATATATAAGTTATGGTTTATGAAGACCAAAGGGGTCTTATGACCTAGAATCAAGACCACAACCATGGCTAGAGCCAAGGTTGAGTCTCAAGACCATGGAACAATGACCAAAGGTCATGGCAAGGCCATGACGAAATGACCATGAAAGCTTACTTAGGCGTAAACATGAAACAAGGAATTGGCGTTAACTTGAACATACAATTTGGATCTACTCCATCTAAGGAACCATGAGAACTTACAAGTATTTGTCATACAAGTTATAAGAAACTTACCCTAATAACAATCTTCATGTACAAATAAACTTTCCTAAGTTTATTCAACTATTGGACATGTAACTTTCCGATCCAAACTTATACATATATATTTTATCAACTACTACAATAGTAGGGAGCCTCATGTGAGGAGTTCATTATGTAAGCCGTCGAGATGAGTTGTGGATTTACGAGTTAAAGTGTCCTGGCTCCTCGAACGCTTACTAACATGACTTCTGAATTATGTCGGCCCGAACGGTAGTAAACGATATACCAAAACATACATGTTTCATGAATCTTTCTTTCAAAGACTTACATTATACATCATACCACATCATGGACTAAATGCAAGATATATATATAGGCACTACTTCATATTCTTTACTCCGATCCTAAGTCGCAACATTCGATTATAGGTTGCTCGTAGAAACCTTCATGATTCAACCGTTACATTCATTACTTGCTATCTTACTTAAGGTGAGTTCATAGCCCCACTTTCTATTGTTTAACTATTTTACAAACCCTTGGGGGGAATACATGCTATTATTTTTCTACTCGAACACAATGCTTTCTACTGTATGCTATTCGACTATATTTTATTATCACTAAGTAACATCCTTGCCAAACCAAGATCCCTTATTATGAACCATTTAATCACTTGCGAGGGTTACTTGCGAGTGAGCGCGAATATTGTGAATAGGCCTATTGGGATTGACGAATCCCATTTGTTTTTACTAAGTTCAAACAAATGCATTAGTATTTGAGACATTAGGTATGACGGCAAAGTACCTACCGGGATAAATCTGCCGATCGATATTGGTACACGTTAACGTTTTGGTGTCATATGCTTAGTGAATTAATAACCTTTCCGGGCATATAACAACGTAGCCCATCTTTGTTTTCTAACTATGAGTGTGAGTCTATAGCTCACACTACGATTATTGTGTTCAAACGATTTAACTACAAACACTACGATTATTGTGTTCAAACGATTTAACTACAAACACTACGATTATTGTGTTCAAAACACTACGATTATTGTGTTCAAACGATTTAACTACAAACACTACGATTATTGTGTTCAAACGATTTAACTACAAACACTACGATTATTGTGTTCAACGATTTACTACCAACACATTGTGTTCAAACATTAAACAAACTCTATGAATATCACTCAACCTTTGTGTTGACCTCTCAAGCATGTATTTCAGGTTCATGACGATCAAGGATGGCACGGATACTCAAGAGGGCTATAAATTTTATTATCATTCAAAAACTCATTTATTATACATTGTAAACATGGAACCATTTGGGACCTCATTTTGTAATCTCTGATATTTATACAAATTTGAATGATAAACCTTTTAAAACGACTCAATTGGAGTTCGTTTTCTATTATTGTGACTATTGTGCCGTCGAGTAACACCCAGTTCGAATTCCGCTGCAACCATGAATTGGGGGTGTTACAGATTGGTATCAGAGCCATGGTTATAGAGAAACGGGTCTAATTGAGACCTAAACTATAACTACAACTACAAGCAAAACCATTTTTATAGCCTTCCGCTCTCCGTGTCTTCCATCCTCCAGACGATTATGGACTTAGTAAGCATGTTATGCTACACAAACATATTAGTATATTCATATATATACCCCTTTTGAGCATTTCCCCGTAGATATTTTATGCTACACAAACATAATTGCATATTAATATATGTACCCTAAACATAATTGAGCATTTCCCCGTAAGCATTTTATGCTACATGAACACATATAAGTATATTGATATATACACACTAAGCATTTTATGCTACATGAACACATATAAGTATATTGATATATACACACTAAGCATTTTATGCTACATGAACACATATAAGTATATTGGTTATATTGATATATACACACTAAGCATTTTATGCTACATGAACACATATAAGTATATTGATATATACACACTAGGCATTTTATGCTACATGAACATATTAGTATATTGATATATAAACTCGGTTTATTTTCAATCATTTATCTAAACAATGGACTAAACATATCTGTGTATGCCTATTCTAAGGCATTTCGGCACAGCCACACTCTCCCAATCATGTTCCTACTCCAACATTATATGTCCAAGACATTGTAACTGATTGCAATGGTCTTTCCTATTTTCCAAGACATTGTGAGATACAATGGTCTCATTCACTTTTCAAGACATTGTGAGATACAATGGTCTCATTCATTTTCCAAGACATTGTGAGATACAATGGTCTCATTCATTTTTCAAGACATTGTGAGATACAATGGCCTCATTCATTTTCCAAGACATTGTGAGATACAATGGTCTCATTCATTTTCCAAGACATTGTACGATACAATGGTCTTAATCATTTCTCAAATGATTTGAGTCACACAATGACTAACCTACTTCCCAGACATTGTGAATTGCACAATGGTCTAACCTACTTCCGAGACATTGTGTTTTGTGCAAATGGTCTCTAGAATTATTCCATCACATCATCAATATCATTTCTTATGATATCAAAAACCCGTCACAATCTATCGATTTCAAAACAAGAAATATGAGATTTCTAAAGGACAAACTAATCCATCATGGACAAAAGCTGAACTTTTTCTACATTCATCAAAGTTTTCTTATGAAACCTTCATTATTAAAAGTTCGTGATCCTGGCCAAGTATGTTCTATTTTAGAACTACTTAAAACTTCCTTTCCATACGTATCTACCCTTACTACCTTCTATGCAATGGAATATGAAAACATACGTTACAAGTCTTGTATGGACGGGACTTGCAACTTAAGGGTTTGACATCGCCTTTGTTTAGCGGACAGTTTCCCGAAAGCAACGGACATATCACAAGTATACCTAATTTAGGTATTTGGAAATTTTATCGAACCTTAGCTAAATATAGACTAGTCACCTATATTTAACCTAGGGACAGTGGAATATAGTCTGACTAACTATATTCGACTTAAAATTTTCAAATACTGAGAATAGTTGTACTAGGGTTATGTTTAGATTGATTTCCTACATGAACATGATAAACCACCAGAATACATTAAAACAATCTAGAGACACGATAGTGCCTTACCACTCAGCGAAATCTTAACACTTTATTTGTACTACCTAACTTCATTCTTGAAAGTTTTCATTTATGAGATAATCCGAACTACTATCTGGGATAGTTATCAATTATTCTCTTCATCCTATAGAAGTACTATCCTGTTTAGGTCCTAAGGATACCATTCCATCATAAACCTTTAAAATCTCTTAAGATTTTTAAAGCAAACTCAACATCTATACCTAAGAGTATTAATGTTAAGCATACACTACACACTTTTGTTCATCAACATATCACATCATTATCTTCACAACCGTTACAAACACAAGCTCATTAACAGATCTTGATGCACTTTTAAAGCTCAAATCATCCTTAGTTACACCACAAGCACCCTTATCAGCTTTACAAGATTGAATATTCATCTTGTACTTTTGCTACACCAGTGTCATCTCGTAATACACTACCTTGTAACTCACCGGCTAATTGTGAATGTTGTGTTGGGAATTCTTAAGTAGGATGATTTGTAATTATTTGAATGGATTGGGATGCCTTTTCATTTAAATAAAGAAATTGTAAATCGCCGAACCATAAGTTTATAATTCCGTATTTACATTGTTTGGGATGCCTCTCTATGTAAATAAAGAATTATAAACAAGTGGGCTTATTTGTATCCGAAATAACATATGTATGAAGTCAATAAACACTAGGTACAACAACAGATTACCTACTATGCTATGATTGCAACTACTATCCCAATTTCCATTGATATTCCACTACTATATCAATTTCCATTTATTGGATTCCTATGTAAATTACTATTGTTGTTCAACTGTTATATCAATTGCTATTGATACTTGACAACTATATTAATTTCCATTTTGATATTTAACTATATCAATTTCTGTACAACTACTATATCAATTTCTATTAATAATCGACTGCTATATCAATTTTCTTGGATATTCGACTATTATATGGATCTCTACTGATACTCAACCATGTTATCAATCTCTATTGACACACCATATTCTGAGACAAATCAAACTACATCACTAGTAATTCCAGACTTTGGTCCTCTTAAGTAACCACACATCTTTATCGACACCACTCCAACATATGACACACAAAGAACTTCGGGACGAAGTTCCCCGTAAGGGGTAGAGACTGTAACAATTCGCATTTTCAGGTTAATTACTTTTCCCAGCAGGTCACCCAAGCCTGTACTACTCTCGCATGAGCACGCTTAACCGTATGAGCGATTAACCGTTAGACCACAAAACGCGTTTCTAAGACGATTTGAGTTTTCAACTTATTAGAAAAAGTCAACATATTTTTTCCCTCCTCCATTGACCAAAAATCATCCCTTGATGTTATAAGTCATTTCGTGATTTTTAGGCTTACGGTTTGATGTCTAAAAGACATTTAATACCAACCGACACTAGACTGAGCCCAGTCTAGACATTATAAGTCATTTTAAATTATTTTTATCACATTAGAAAAGTAACATTTTACTTTTCTCAATTTTACGCAATATTCGTACGTTTTACGTATTACGCGTTTTAGACCCGTGTTTCCAGTTTTTAGCAGGATTTTACCACCCAAATGGAACCTACCACTCATTTTATATTTTATTATGGAACATATGGATATGTTTATCAATACTTTCAAGTTCCATAATTTTACGACACCCGGTTTTACGTTTTGAGGCTTAATCATTTACGATTGGCATTTCCCGCAGTCAAAACTCATCCAATACTTGGATAATATCATCCAAGACCAACTCATCTCTTCCTATCCACTCCAAACCGCCACTAGGGGGGGGGGGATTCACACTTGTGGCTTGATCTTGACCATTGATCCTTAGATCATTACAAGTGTTGAACTTGGTGACCAAGTTTTGGTAATTTCCTAGTTGTTTCCTAACCTCCTCAACTCACTATAAATACTCCCCTCCTCCCCTCATTTAAACGCCACACCTCACCCTCCCCATCCTCTCATCCTTAGCTCATTCTCTTCCAAGTTTCATGCAAGATTCAAGTGCAAGTTCAAGGTTGAAACCCTAGTTTCTTTTAGATAATCAAAACACTTCCATAACCTCATATACTTGGTGATTTCTCTTGAGTTTGAATCCACTCAATTCACCTCAACCTTCATCATCTATCTTTCAAGATTACAAGGGTAGAAAGATTGCATGAAGTGAAGTGGGTTGAAGCAAGTCTATCAAAGTCCTTTTCCTTACATGTTAACTTCCTTTCATCTTTGAAAGCCAAAAGTTGTACGCCAAACCCTAACATGATTCTTGTTAAATAATCATGTTCATGTTATTTACATGTTATTCTTGCTATATTATGTCTTGTAGTTATGTCCATGATGTATAAAAGTGAGCAAAACAAGTTATTGTTATTGATTGTTACAACAAGTTACTAAAGCAAGTAAACTAGTGACTTTCTTGGTAAGACCTGATCAAAATGGTAAAAATATGATGTTGGATCATTACATATTACAGTAGAGGACTTAACAAGGAAACCATAGCAATTTGAACCACCTAAAACGAGTATACGAGTCAAAAGTTACGCCCATTTGAAGTTACCAAAACTTTGCGGCAAACTGCCAAATACCATTCTGATCAAATTTGGGTTTTGAAAGTCCCACTTCTGTTCCGATTCATCAAAAAGTTAAAACACGAAAGTTGTCCGGAACGACGTTTTCGTTAAGGATTAAAGAAGCTTGAGCCCTGAAAACGCTTTTTGAGTGATAAATTCTTCAAATTCTTAACAGCCCATTTTTAGACCAAAGTCATTACATATAAGTTATGGTTTATGAAGACCAAAGGGGTCTTATGACCTAGAATCAAGACCACAACCATGGCTAGAGCCAAGGTTGAGTCTCAAGACCATGGAACAATGACCAAAGGTCATGGCAAGGCCATGATGAAATGACCATGAAAGCTTACTTAGGCGTAAACATGAAACAAGGAATTGGCGTTAACTTGAACATACAATTTGGATCTACTCAATCTAAGGAACCATTAGAACTTACAAGTATTTGTCATACAAGTTATAAGAAACTTACCCTAATAACAATCTTCATGTACAAATAAACTTTCCTAAGTTTATTCAACTATTGGACATGTAACTTTCGGATCCAAACTTATACATATATATTTTATCAACTACTACAATAGTAGGGAGCCTCATGTGAGGAGTTCATTATGTAAGCCGTCGAGATGAGTTGTGGATTTACGAGTTAAAGTGTCCTGGCTCCTTGAACGCTTACTAACATGACTTCTGAATTATGTCGGCCCGAACGGTAGTAAACGATATACCAAAACATACATGTTTCATGAATCTTTCTTTCAAAGACTTACATTATACATCATACCACATCATGGACTAAATGCAAGATATATATATAGGCACTACTTCATATTCTTTACTCCGATCCTAAGTCGCAACATTCGATTATAGGTTGCTCGTAGAAACCTTCATGATTCAACCGTTACATTCATTACTTGCTATCTTACTTAAGGTGAGTTCATAGCCCCACTTTCTATTGTTTAACTATTTTACAAACCCTTGGGGGGAATACATGCTATTATTTTTCTACTCGAACACAATGCTTTCTACTGTATGCTATTCGACTATATTTTATTATCACTAAGTAACATCCTTGCCAAACCAAGATCCCTTATTATGAACCATTTAATCACTTGCGAGGGTTACTTGCGAGTGAGCGCGAATATTGTGAATAGGCCTATTGGGATTGACGAATCCCATTTGTTTTTACTAAGTTCAAACAAATGCATTAGTATTTGAGACATTAGGTATGACGGCAAAGTACCTACCGGGATAAATCTGCCGATCGATATTGGTACACGTTAACGTTTTGGTGTCATATGCTTAGTGAATTAATAACCTTTCCGGGCATATAACAACGTAGCCCATCTTTGTTTTCTAACTATGAGTGTGAGTCTATAGCTCACACTACGATTATTGTGTTCAAACGATTTAACTACAAACACTACGATTATTGTGTTCAAACGATTTAACTACAAACACTACGATTATTGTGTTCAAACGATTTAACTACAAACACTACGATTATTGTGTTCAAACGATTTAACTACAAACACAATGATTATTGTGTTCAAACGATTTAACTACAAACACTACGATTATTGTGTTCAACGATTTACTACCAACACATTGTGTTCAAACATTAAACTAACTCTATGAATATCACACAACCTTTGTGTTGACCTCTCAAGCATGTATTTCAGGTTCATGACGATCAAGGATGGCACGGAAGGGCACGGATACTCAAGAGGGCTATAAATTTTATTATCATTCAAAAACTCATTTATTATACATTGTAAACATGGAACCATTTGGGACCTCATTTTGTAATCTCTGATATTTATACAAATTTGAATGATAAACCTTTTAAAACGACTCAATTGGAGTTCGTTTTCTATTATTGTGACTATTGTGCCGTCGAGTAACACCCAGTTCGAATTCCGCTGCAACCATGAATTGGGGGTGTTACACCGCTCCATCAGATAGAGAGCAATACAGAACTCCCTCAAGGAAAGCATGCTGTCATTATCTTGATCAGACAAGTCCCACACCTGTTTCAGAATTTCTGTCGAAGAATAATAAATCAGCTTGTCGTGTTTATAGGAAATCTATTATGGAAAGACACTTCACTAGAAATAAGCTACGAGCCTGATTACAAGTGATTTACCTCTTGGTAGTCTCCAACTTAAAAATAAGCTACAAGCCTGATCACCAGTGATTTTCCCATCTCTGTCAGGAATTAACACTTTCATATACTTGTTAACACTAGCCTGCGTCATTTTTGGCCACTGAGGTAGCGATGTGTTGGGAACTTGTGTTCTCTCTTCCTGATATCCAAATTTAGCATTTTGAGTCGGGGCCTGTTGATTTGGTCTTGGTAGAGATGGCCCCGCTGACTGTACTAGAGGACCTGTGGGCTACCTTGTAAAAGCATTCAATGCGTGAAGTGGGTCTATCTTGGCTGGAGTCTGGGGCTCAGAAGTTACAGGAGCAATTGCAGAAGAAACGGGTGGAATACTTGAAGTTTGTGTTGGCATTGAGGATGATGATGGTTTGGATATAGATTGGGAAGCATAAAACAAATCACCACCAAACATAGGGGCAGAAGCAATTCCAGTTCCTCCAACAGATAGTCTAGGAGCTGTGAAAGATGAGGATGATAGTGGCTCTTGGGGTATTGGTACAACAACCTCAACACCTCTGCCCCTAAGCCAATCACCCGAGACATTAGAGTTTGATAGACCAGCACCGGCCATACCACCACCTGTCGGAAAACTAGGACCACCAACACCCTGTGATGGAAGAGGACCGCTCTGAGATGGCGGCCTCATTGACTGATTTCCTTGAGGTGCAAAATACTGTGCAGAAGGTGGAGCAACTGAAGGAGGAGCCATTGAATTAGGAGTTCCATGTGATCTTATGCCGAAAGTTTAAGTTTGCATTGAATTGACAACCCCGGGCTGTTGCGTAGGAGGGTGTGGGGCCATCTCGAAAGTGAATAAAATTTAGATATGCAACTAAACGCTTGCCTACATGTAGATTTCATGTCTAGCTTAACCTCGAAAGTGAGATCGCACCTGGCTCAACTTTTCGTGGGTAGAGACTAGAGAGCACTAACTAGTGCAAACCTCTTTAGGTCGGTACCATCATCACTTTTTATCGAAGGATTATGACTAAATTGTAAGTTCTAAGACCTTTATATTGCTTTCACTTAAAAAATTAGAAAAAAAATTGGACCATTAATCATTATCAAGACATGTCTCCCCATCATGCCTCCTCATTTTTCATACAGGGATCAAGTTCAACAATTATATCAAAACTATTACTAGCATCATCCAGCATGTGCCAAGAGCAATACTACATTTACATTTGCCTGTCCATTAGCAATCACTAATAGAGCAACCACTAGAATATATTCTAATGTTACGTATCAATTGCACTAGAAGTATATCTATAGCAAAATATACAAGAAATCTTATCATATCTACATGGATTGTACCTGGCATGAGATCTTCGAAATCTTATCATGTGACATGGAGAGTTGGAAGTTGCATGAGCAAAATATATTGCAAAATCCCATCGTATCTATGTAAATAAAATCCAATCGTATCCATGCAAATAAGATTCTATCATATCACTCCAATCCAATAATGTATATTGATAAAATCTTCCAAATATACTGTAAAGATATATGAGATGTCATCCTGGCCATAAAGAACCTCTATAAATAGAGCACACAAAATCGATATGAAGGACACAACATTCTCACATATAACTATCATCTATAACTTTACATTCTAGCTTCTAAGCATGCTCATACTATTACGATCAATACTGACTTGATCGTCAGATACCTCTCTAGCGATCTTTCTTTGTCTTTTCAGCACTGTTACCGAAGACCCGATGTTAAGGTCAAAACAAGTTAGAAGGTCAACCAAGCACCTTGACGAATGCAGATTTTAGTAGCATCAATCACCAACTACACCTTTTGTAAATATAAAAGACCGAGACTAAATTTGACTTTCACTCTCATATCGACATCTCCGCAACAGATTTGTGATTGAAGCTGACACGATTTCACTTATAACTTCTCAGCAGAAATGTATAAATTTCCATTTCAAGTTATTCTACCAACATTGCAAAATTTCACAAATTCTTATAAAAATGTTTGGGATAAAGGTACTGTTGATTGTGATTGCTGCAATTCATTGATAAAATTGGGTATATTTTAAAAAAGTCACCGATGTTGTCATTATATAAGATATCATCGACAAACATTTCTAGAACAACATGTAACTGCATAGAGTCTGAACTCGAAATTTTCGTTTCACGGGACACAGTGAGTATTCATCATTTCATTTTATTTTGCAATATGCAAAATTGGAAATCTTGACCAACGTGAAAATGATGAAACTCACTTTTTCTGGGGTTACTATAAGTATTAACATGACCATGGGTAGAAGTCAAAACATCCAAAAATTTCAAATAGGCTCCTAAAGAAGTTCATGGTTGAAAATTCGGGATCACACATTATTAATAGGCTCCTAAAGAAGTTCATGGTTGAAAATTCGGGATAGAAGTAGAAGCCCAACTCTTTACACTTAGACACTCGCATATGACAAGTAAAACCACACGGTCAAAAACGACCCAAGTGTCAACTACCAAAGTGGGAAGTTGCCCATAGTAGAAAAATTAAGGACTTATAAAGGTAGTTACAGCTTACAACTCACAAAACTTACAATAAAAATTCACTTTTTTTTATCGTCCACCACACATCAAAATTCAGTATGATCGAAAATGAATTTAATAATAATATATGATATCTGATTTCGAATAAATTTAATTATTAGTAGTACCGTAACAGATCAAAATTCTGTGTGATCGAAAATGATATAAATAAATTAAATCCTAAACCAGTCAACAATCGAATAAACATGTTTCTACAAAAGCGATAGTGGGTTTGGGTAAGACAGAAGAATTAGTGAGGCAGAAGCCATTGCATTTTTTCAGGCTTCTAATTTCTCTATCTTTTTCAAATGGAAAAGAAGGAGGTTGTTGATTTAGTTCGGTGCTCAATTTTACATTATCAGATCCATCCAAACCGGATTTTTCTTTTTATTTCTTCTCTTTTCTTTTTCTTTCTTTTTACCCAATGTTTTAAAAACCGGGTTTAGAATCGGTCCGGTCGAGTTACAGTTTACCGGTTCAATCGGTTTGACCGAGTTTTCTACTTAAGTATATTGCAATATTTCGGCTCACCAAACACCTATAGAACCTTTAATATTCAATACCAAACATACACAAAGCTTAAAAAATTCAAGCAAGTCACATGATAGGTTTATAAAATATATATTATACAACACCAAACGCATACAATTCAATGACAATATTAGTTTTAAACTTATAAACAAAAATATTCATCATCACGATTAATCTAAACTTATCATATATCATTGATGTTTTGCTTCATTAGTAAAAAGTGTTAAATTAGGCTCGACACAGCTATATTCGACCCGACTCTATCCAACCTAACTCAAGGTGATTTTAGCCGACCTGACCATGACCTAGTGAGCAACGACCTTAGCTTTTTCGGTGGGTCCGCCATTGAGTTGGTTCAATCTGATTTAATGAACACTCCTGGAGATAGCTAGTAGAAAAATGGTCCATAATAAAAATGAGCTTGCTATGTTTTCCACATTGAAATGAAAAAGAAATAATCAAAGACCTTGGCAATCAAGGAATCACCAACCAAATCCAATTTTGCATCACATCTTTTTGAATAATTGAATTTTGAAAAAAAAAAAAGACATTGATTTGATATAACTAAAATGAGATTATTAGTCCTTTTATGCAATTCAGCCGAGTGATTATTATTTTTACATAGCTGAAGTCACCCTAAACACTTATAAAAATTGCTACAATTACATAATTTTCACTTAATGAGACATCGTGATGTGATATGATAAACTAAACTAAAAAAACATATAAAATTGACATATAACTTGATACAGGAAATTGATGTATAAAATATCCTGTCAGAGGGAAACCAGGTTCAATAGCCGGATAGAGTAAGAAAACAACTAAATAGAAATGAGCGAGTGAAAATTATGTGATTGTAACAATTATACCTAAAAAATACAATGATACCTTTCATGTACTTGTACAATTGTATTAAACATTTTCTCTCTCTAAATTCCACCAATCACTTTTTCAAATCCATCAATCAAATTATTATGCATAGAAGTAGGCTTGCTAATTAGGCATACTCATCATTTTTTATAAGAGGGGAGGGAGTCATAACACGAAATAACACCAACACACTGCCACGCCAGCGCCACATCACTTTAACACCAAATAACATAACACCAAAAACACCAGGAAATCATAACACCCAATAACACCACTTTTGGGACCCACTTAAAAAAACAAATGAAAAAACACAAAAAATGGAAACGGCGTTGGGAAAAATACAAACAAAACAAATGGGGAGTGATAACTTGAGTTGCCATGTTAACACCATAACTTGCGTTGCCATGGTAACGCAAAATGAAATGCAGGACCAACGTGCTCGACCTAGGACTGGCATTAACGCCATAACGCCGTTGAAATCCTTCCAGCTTGGATGAAATTGCGAAAGGGCGTTACCACTCCCTGCCCTCTAACTTAATGCATGAAATTGTATGATATCTAAATTTGAGAGACTGAAATTGAAATTAAGAATGACTTATAGTCAACTTGCCTTTACTCTTTTCTAAACTTCATTTGATCTTTCATTTTCATTGCATTCATTCACAATCTTACATCCATCCGTAAACTATAAGTGATTTTAGCCACAAATTACTTATATGGTAAATTTTCATTGAAGGATGTAAATATATAATTATTATGTTCTTGAGTATTCTTAATCAGAATGGAAAAGAAACAAAAAAGAAATAACATGAAAATTCGTAACATTTTTGTTCAGATATTTTCCGCCTAAATATGGGTGTATTTATATGAAAACAAAATTACTCTTAAACTATTGTGTTTGCAATAACCAATATAACCTTCAGTATTTATAAGTCTTTTACTCATTAATTCATTTTGTTAGTTTTGGTTGACCGAAAACCGACAATTTAAAGATGTTCTGATGATAGATGCAGTTAATTAAGGCGGCGTTTGTCTTGGCCTATTTGCTGGGTTATGAGCTTATATAAGCAAGCCATTAAAAATTGAGCTTATAAAAACTTCAATAAGCTCATCTAATAAGTTAAACCAAACACCCCTTAAACTAGTTGGGATACAATTGACTGATTTGAGCCTGTGTGAGATTTTTTTTATTAGGTTATGTAGCATAAGATACATGGCGTTGAATGGAATGAATAATTAGATTTTGGTAAAGAAAGTAAATGCTAATCGGAAAATGCCACTGTAGGAGAAAGTTGTAGTGTTGTGTGGATCAGTGACTTGAAGGAACTTTACTTCATGCTTTTGGTTTTGTTGATGCTTGTGCATGTATTCTATGAAAGCTTTAACTGTTACTAAAACGTGGTAAGCTTGGTGTCACTTATAATTAACATTCATAGTTGTCAATTTAATCTACATTCGTATTCTTAGGAAACATAAAAGACATAACGCCTCTCTTAAGCTAAATGCAATGGTAATATTATGTGCCACAGTTTTTTGTCCCTCTACTTAAGATGTGTATAAATTTATAATAATTTTGGCTGTCTATTTATGTGATGTTGTTTCCCCTATCTATGTTTTGTCTTTGTTTTTTTTAACAGTTTACTTATATATAAACAATTAGCATGCTTGTTCTGCCTACATGTTTCATGGTATAACACAAAAGCACTCACATGTTTGATTGTTCTATGCTACTTAGTCATGGATTCTATGGCAGTAATTAATTGTTTCAACTTTATTTTCATTTTTTTCTGAAAACGTTTACTGTACTTGTGAACGCAGCTGGATCTCAATATTGATGATGGCTACTACGTCCATTCCTCATCGGTGGAAATATGATGTCTTCGTAAGTTTTAGAGGTGAAGATATCCGTAAAAGCTTCATAGACCATCTGTTCAACGACTTCAAGCAAAAAGGAATTTATGCTTTTAGAGATGATAGAGAATTGCCTAAAGGAGAAGAGATATCTCCTCATCTGTACAAAGCCATTGAAGAATCGAGGTTTTTGATTGTTATCATGGTGTTTGAGGGAACTTGTCAAAATACTCCAATGCAAGCAAATGGGAAAGCCTAAACACGAGGTTCAAATACTCTTTTATGATGTTAAACCTAACGTGGTTAGGAAACAAACGGGAAGCTACGCCGAAGCATTTACCAAACATCAAGTTTCAAATAGACCAGAGGTCGATAATTGGAAGGAAGCTTTATCCATGGCGGCTAAATTATCTAGATGGGATCTCGAGGACATGACAAATGGGTAAATTTCTTATTTTTGTGTAATTAGTCTTGTAGCTTAACACTATGTTGTTTCTCTTACTTATTGTATCTTTGTGGTTAACAGGTATGAGTACAAGTTCATCAATTGCATCTCCAAAGACATCCTCATAAAGTTATGTGACGGGCCCTTAGATGTTGGTGAGAACCTTGTTGGCTTAGATTTCCAATTAAACAGGTTAAACGTGCTACGCTTCGTTGGGTCGGATAAGGTTAAGATGATTGGAATATGTGGTATAAGTGGAATAGGAAAGACGACCCTTGCCAAAGCTATTTATAATTTGATGTATATCCACTTTGAAGGAAGTTGCTTTTGTGAAGATGTCAAAGAAGTCACAAAACGACAAGGCATAATTCAAGTTCAAATGCATTTGATTAATAAGATTCTGAAAACAGAAGATTTGAAGATATCGTGTGTTGGTGAAGGTTCTACAGTCATAATGCAAAGGTTGGCATGTAAGCCGATCCTGCTTGTTTTGGATGATGTGGATCATCGGGATCAGTTAAAGGCACTAGCGGGTTCAGCTAGTTGGTTTTGTCCCGGAAGTTTAGTTATTTTCACAGGTAAAGATAAACAGTTGCTAAGTAGTCATAGAGTGGATGAAATTCATGAAATGGACTTTCTAAATAAGGGTCAATCTCTACAACTCTTCAATTCATATGCCTTTGAGGAAAAACATCCTTCAACAGGCTTCCAAGAACTCGCTAAGAAAGCTGTGAACTATGTGTAAGGTCACCCTCTGGCTCTCATAGTTTTGGGTTGTTTTTTGTACGGTAAAACTGTGGGTGAGTGGGTTAGTGAACTGGAAAGGCTTAGAGAACATCCTAATGAAGAAACACATCAAGTTCTCCGCTTAAGTTATGATGGGCTAAACCTCGAGCAGCAAAATATCTTACTTGATATCGCATGTTCATTCGTTGGAGAAAACAGTGATTTTGTAGCAAGCATACTAGATGGGTGTAACCTCTTTTGCAGATAGAAACATGAGAGTTCTAGTTGATAAGTCATTAATCAGAATCACTAGCGATATGTCACTTCAAATGCATGACTTGATTCAAGCAATGGCAAGAGAAATCATTCATGAAGAATCTATTATGACCGGGAAACAGAGGAGATTGTGGAATTCATCTGAAGTTTACAATGTATTGAGTGAAAAGAAGGTTAGTAGTAGTGGTATACGATTCTTTTTTCTCTACACTAATACGTTAAAGTATTAGGAAAATATGCTAATGAAGCTACCTGTTCTTTCTTTTCCAGGTGCCAATAATTGAAGCAGTTGAAGTTCTAGTCCTTTCCTTAGAGAAATTTAGTCAAAAGGTTCAAATAGATGCTAATGATTTTGCACATTTGAAAAAGTTACGGATCCTGAAAATCTATCAAGAGGAAAAGGTATCTGAGCGGAAACGTGAATTGAAGGGACACAATGTGATCTTCTCAGGAGAAAATTTGGATTATTTGTCCAATAAACTAAGCTTCTTTTATTGGCATGGATGTCCTTTCGAGTGCTTACCTTCAGATTTCTATCCAGAAAACATTGTGGCCATTGACCTGTCTTACAGCAACATAAAACATATTTGGACCACACCTAAGGTATTTCTTTGTACACACATGTTTTCCTAATTGATATCTAATGAACCGATAACTTATCTTCTTTTTTGTTCTATTGATGTCAGTGCTTTAAAAGGTTGAAAGTAATGAAGCTAAGGTACTGTTGTAACCTAACAACCACCCCTGACTTCTCAGAGATTACAATTCTGGAAGAGCTAAATCTTGAAGGTTGTGTGAATTTGGTTAACGTTCATCCCTCAATTGGAATGCTCAAGAGGCTTGTTGTGTTAAATCATAGCGGGGTGCCTAGAAGTAGACCAACATCCTTCTTTTGTATCGTCAACTTCAATCACTGCTCCTTTTGGTTTATGAAGTAAACAACAACATCCCCAAAGATCAATTTCATTGGCAGGTTAACGTATGTTAAAGTCCCTAAATTTCAGCTACTGCAATTTAGTTCAAGTGCCCGACGGCATTGGAGGCTTATCATGTCTAAAAAAACTAAACTTGTCGGGGAAAAATTTTACTAGCTTGCCTGGAAGTTTGAGTCAACTTTCTAGTCTAGATTATCTTGATGTTAATGGTTGCAAGAAGCTGGAAGTTTTGCCCGAACTCCCTGTGAACCAAGATAATCTCGACATAGCTTTGAAAGGAAACATGAAGGACCAAACGTGTTTATCAGAAACTTAATAACCGTTTGTTAGTTAAAGTGTTATATAGTTAGTTACTTCCAGGAATGGTCGAAAGGTCACAATGCATGGCTCATACCTGTTCGAACCATTACCATTGTATAGATGCATCGGTTAAATTAAACCGAATAGACATGACTTTAGATGAAAGGTTACAATGGTTCATTCATACCGATTGGAAACCTATAAGTACTTATGAATTGTAACATTACAATGGTTAGACAATAAATAAGTTATCTTTTGTTATTGTTAGTTTGCAAATCAATAATTGTTTCACCAACACATCGATCCACATATACACATGAATTGGGACAACATTTGGTATCAGAGCCTTGTTGGATATCTCGTTACAACCAGAAAACAAACCCAGAAATCCAGAATCTAGTGTATCGAGTTACAGAAACCAGAATCGAAATCCAGAAACCCACGACCAGAAATAACGCAAACCTTTGATCCTTGTTACATAAGAAAGGTTGCATAGATAACTTAGGGACATAAGAAAAACGTATACATTTTTCTTTGTGTCGAAATTTGCAAACGAAAAAGGTTACCATTCAGAAAACTTTTGGTACTTTGGTTTGTTGTGATTCGTACGCCACAGCCAAACCAGAAACTTGGAAGATCTTCTTGTTAAGTTAACAACAAGAAACGTACTTGTGTGTTCTCTACTACAACACAACAAGAGAAGATTAGACGTCGAGAAATATCGTGTACAAAATTGGTACGCAAGAAAGAAGAAGCGCGCAGAAGCAGAAACAGAAACAAATTGGCATTGCTTGAATAAGAGATAGATACCGGTACATATAAACATATATACGAAGAGTAGGCACGTTGGCAATACAAGAAGCAACAACAAGTTTGAAGAAATCTGAAGCGAATTGATCACTCACTTCATAAAAGAAAAAAATACCGACTAGGTATTAGGCGTTGTTGAATAAACGGTGTGGACAACAATTTAAAGAACGAGAAGGAGTATTGTGAGAGCAACGGTTGCAAAGAAGCAAGCAATAGCAGGAACGACAAACAAATACATTTGTTTAGACGTTGATTTGTGATTTTGGTACTACGAGTACTAAAAGAAGAAGGAGAGCAATATATATTTTGCTACGGTATTATTTTTACCGAGAGAAGACTTGGATTAAGAGAAACAACGACAACAAATTCTGAAGGTTGATCGTGGCCAGAAATTCAATTCGAGTAGGAATTTTTTGGAGTAAGCCTATACATAACAAGGGTACGAGGCAAAGTAGTAGGAGCCAAGTCAAGAAGAAACGGAACAACGTGGAAATTTGGTTAATAAAACTCGACAACCAGATTTTGAAAGGAGACGAGGAAAGATTAGTACGTGGTTGATATATCTCATTGTATCGACACACAAGTGGGAACGCAAAAACATACGAGGTCACGTTATCATTATTGGATTTCATTTATACATTTATACTATAGATATTCATTATTAGGAAATCCCGAGAACTATATTTGATCCCCGTATTACTAGGATTCCCGGATAACTATTTCTATTCCCCGTAGTAGTAAGGTTATACCATACTAGTTAGATTTCCCATATAAGTCAAAAGTGAAGATCGGAAACACATCTAGAATGTTGGGTGGAGATGACACTAACGTCAATAGCACTGTAGTTAAACCCATTACACCGCTTACACAATATCAATGTCCTAAACTCAAAACCACAAACTACACTGTTTGGGCTATTCAAATTAAGGTCATATTAGAAGCACATGGATTATGGGAGACTATAGAACCCAAAGAAAACACCCAAGCCGATGATAAGAAGGATAAGGCAACTATTGCCCTCCTATATCAAGCATTAACCGAGGATGTGATATTACAAGTAGCAAGTTGTAACACTGCTAGAGAATTATGGGAATCATTGAAAAAAAGACACGTTGGAGAAGAAAGAGTGCAACAAGCACGATTACAATCCTTAATGATAGGATTTAATGCCCTTCAAATGAAGGATGAGGAGACGGTGTATGTATTTACAGATAAACTAAATGGTTATGCCACGAAGGCAAAAGAATTAGGAAAAGCCTTGGATGAATCACTTTTAGTACGAAAACTATTAGACTCCACACCAGATAGGTTCATTCAGATAGTAGCATCCATAGAACAGACAAGTGATCTAGATGATATCACCCTAGATGAGATCACTAGAAAATTAAAGGCATTCGAGGAAAGGATAAAACTCCGAAAGGGAGGACAAGCAGAAAGCCAGGATAACCTATTATTCGCACAAGGCGATCACTCTAGACATAAGAAACGATTTAACAAGTATAAGGGTAGATCAAACTACTCAAAAGGAAACTGGCAGAATAAAAGAAATAGAGACAACTCGAATGGAGAAAACCCAACTCACAATGATAAGTATAATAGAAAAAGAGGTGAGTGGAAGAAGAAGATTAAATGTTTCAATTGCGGGAAACATGGACACTTTCAGAAAGAATGTAGAAGTAAACCAACAACTCAAGAACAATCAAACCTTATCTATGAAGATGATGAACCATCATTATTAATGACTACACATGAAGAAGTATTGTTAAATGAAGGACAAATACAACCCGGAAAGTATGCTACAACAGATGATGGCATATGGTATTTAGATAATGGTGCAAGCAACCATATGACGGGAACGAAGAGTCATTTTAAAGATATAGACGAAAGTATCACTGGACGCGTTCGTTTTGGAGATGGATCATATGTAGAGATAAAGGGTAGAGGTTCAATAATATTAGGATGTAGAAACAAGGAGCAGAAGGTGATAACAGATGTTTACTACATACCAAACCTCAAGAGCAACATACTTAGTCTAGGACAACTTACTGAAATAGGTTGTAAGATCATAATGGACGGAAACAAGCTGACTTTGTATGATAAGAAGAAAAAGTTGTTGATGAAGGTAGAAAGGTCGAAAAATAGACTTTACAGTATTAGATTACAGATAGAAGCACCTATATGCCTCTTAGCAAATGTGAATAATCAAGCATGGTTATGGCACGCTAGATTAGGTCATCTGAACTTTGACGATATTAGCAAGATGACAAGAAAGGGTGTAGTAGAAGGAATACCAAGAATAAACCATACCGGACAAGTATGTGATGCATGTTTACTAGGAAAACATAGCAGAACACCATTTCCCAATCAAGCTAAATTCAGATCCAAGAACCCACTAGATTTAGTTTATGGAGATCTTTGTGGTCCCATAAGTCCAACAACACAATCCGGAAAGAAACTCATCTTCTTACTAGTAGATGATTGTACACGTTACATGTGGGCTTATTTTCTAACAACTAAGGATCAAGCCTTTAACATATTTAAGGAATTTAGACAACAGATTGAGATGGAGTTAAGATTGAAGTTAAGAATGCTAAGAACAGATAGAGGTGGAGAATTCACATCACATGAATTCGATAAGTATTGTAAAGAGAATGGAATAGCAAGACAGTTAACAACACCATACTCGCCGCAACAGAATGGAGTAGTTGAAAGAAAGTATAGAACGGTGTTATCAACTACCAGGAGTATGATGAAAGCGATGAAGTTACCCTTAATTTTTTGGGCGGAAGCAGTAAAACATGCCATTTATATTCTAAATAGGGTACCTACACGAGCACTAGAAGATAAAACACCATATGAAGCACTCTACAAGAGAAAACCGAACCTAGAAAACCTTAGAATATTCGGATGCACAGCTTATGCTAAGATAACCATACCTCACTTGAAGAAGTTAGATGATAGAAGCATACCGACGGTTTATTTAGGAGTAGAGGAAGGATCAAAAGCTTGTAGGCTATATGATCCAGTAAGAAAGAAGAAACATGTTAGTAGGGACGTAAAGTTTATGGAAACGAAACCGTGGAATTGGGATAAGAATGGAGATGATACGGATACACAAGACACATTTTGGACTAGTTTTGTGGTAGACGAAGTTGATGATGGAAATCCTACACCAATCAACATAGAAAACATAGATAATACGTATCATGAAGAAGATCAAATACTGGATCCAATACCAGATCCAATACCTGATCCAGCATCACCAATTACACCACCAACATACAATTACGAACCTAACTCAGAAAGTGAAAGACAAACTACTATTAGTTCATTAGAAAGCTCATCAGGAAGCTCAGAAAGATATGATCACAGACCAGTACGAGGTTTAAAAGACATCATTGAAATCTATCCACATGCACAACAAGTAGAAACTTCAAGTTTATTTTTCATTGAAGAAGAACCCCGTAACTACAAGGAAGCTTCAAAAGACGAGAAATGGATTGAGGCCATGAAAATTGAATTAGATTCAATCAACAAGAATCACACATGGACTCTTACAGATTTGCCAGAAAATCAGAAGGCAATAGGACTCAAATGGGTTTATAAAACCAAAAGAGATGCACACGGAAAGATCATTAGATATAAAGCCAGACTAGTAGCAAAAGGTTATGTACAAGAACAAGGAATAGACTTTGATGAAGTATTCGCACCAGTTGCTAGGATTGAGACAGTTCGTTTAATATTAGCACTAGCAGCATATCATGGATGGCAAGTACACCACTTAGATGTAAAATCAGCATTTTTACATGGTGAATTAAAGGAAGAAGTCTACGTTACACAACCTGAAGGTTTTATTCAGCAAGGAAACCAAGGAAAAGTATACAAGCTAACAAAAGCTTTGTATGGCTTAAGACAAGCACCAAGAGCTTGGAATGTAAAGCTTGATCAAACCTTGAAGTCATTAGATTTTAAGAAATGTAATCTAGAACAAGCAGTCTACACGAAGAGAAGCAAGAATTCAACACTTATCGTTGGAGTATATGTAGATGATTTAATAATCACGGGCACTCCAAAGAAAGAGATAGACTTGTTCAAATCCCAGATGGAAGATAAATTTGAAATGAGCGACTTAGGATTGCTAGCATATTACCTTGGGATAGAAGTTACACAAACAGGAGGAGAGATTACAATCAAGCAAACCGGATACATTAACAAGATCCTAAAAGAAACAAGTATGGAGGATAGCAATGATACGAAAATACCATTGGATCCCGGCACTAAGTTGGTCAAGGCGGAAGATGGAGAACCAGTTGACGCAACTTATTACCGAAGTTTAATTGGAAGTCTAAGATACTTATTACATACAAGACCGAATCTTAGTTACTCAGTCGGACTACTCAGCAGATTTATGCAAGACCCAAAGGATCATCACCTGAAGGCAGTGAAACAAGTAATCCGATATGTGAAAGGAACAAAAGAACATGGAATCATATACAAGAAGGAAGGCAGCTGCAAGATAATAGGTTATAGTAACAGTAGTTATGGAATCAATACCGATCAAGGAAAAGGAACTACTGGAGTCGTATTTTACTTTGGAGAGTCACCTATTACCTGGTGTACTCAGAAGCAACCAACAGTGGCGCTATCATCATGTGAATCAGAATTCATGGCGGCTACTGCAGCAGCATGTCAAGCCTTATGGATAAAACATTTACTTAGTGAACTGACTGGAATTGAAGAAAAGAGAATAACGCTCAGAGTTGACAACGTATCAGCAATAGCACTCGTAAAGAACCCAGTATTTCATGGAAGGAGTAAACATATAGACATTCGCTATCATTTCATTCGGGAATGCGTAGAGAATGGTCATATAAATGTAGAACACGTCAGTGGAGAACTACAAAGAGCAGACATCTTAACAAAAGCTTTACCAAGACTCAAGTTTACAACTATGAGACAAATGCTCGGAGTTCAAGACCTTGGACAAAGCAACGATCAAGATTAAGGAGGAGAATGTGAACCAAGATAATCTCGACATAGCTTTGAAAGGAAACATGAAGGACCAAACGTGTTTATCAGAAACTTAATAACCGTTTATTAGTTAAAGTTAGTTATATAGTTAGTTACTTCCAGGAATGGTCGAAAGGTCACAATGCATGGCTCATACCTGTTCGAACCATTACCATTGTATAGATGCATCGGTTAAATTAAACCGAATAGACATGACTTTAGATGAAAGGTTACAATGGTTCATTCATACCGATTGGAAACCTATAAGTACTTTGTAACAATTCGCATTTTCAGGATAATTACTATTCCCGGAAAATTTCACTATTCACTTTTACTATTCATTTTTCCCGAAAATTTTCCCGAAAGTTGATTTTTATTTGATATTCTCAAGTGATAAATCATTTCCATGGCAAATTAAATGTTTGACATTCGTCAGATCATTTTCGTGAAAGTTATTAAGGAATTACACGTTTTAGGGTAAAACGACATTCAGAAATTCTACGCACAACGAAATTCAACCCCGTCAGGTGACCCCACATCAGTAAAATATTTTACACACTCATGATTTATTTGAGAATTAATCGTGACTGAGAAAAATATGACCAAAAACTTCCCAACAGGTCACCCAAGCCTGTACTACTCTCGCATGAGCACGCTTAATCGTTTGGGCGATTAACCGTTAGACCACAAAACGCGTTTCTAAGACTATTTGAGTTTTCAACTTCTTAGAAAAAGTCAACATATTCTTTCCCTCCTCCATTGACCAAAAATCATCCCTTGATGTTATAAGTCATTTCGTGATTTTTAGGCTTACGGTTTGATGTCTAAAAGACATTTAATACCAACCGACACTAGACTGAGCCCAGTCTAGACATTATAAGTCATTTTAAATCATTTTTATCACATTAGAAAAGTAACATTTTACTTTTCTCAATTTTACGCAACATTCGTACGTTTTACGTATTACGCGTTTTAGACCCGTGTTTCCAGTTTTTAGCAGGGTTTTACACCCAAATGGAACCTACCACTCATTTTATATTTTATTATGGAATTTATTGACATGTTTATCAATACTTTCAAGTTCCATAATTTTACGACACCCGGTTTTACGTTTTGAGGCTTAATCATTTACGATTGGCATTTCCCGGAGTCAAAACTAACCAAGTATCTTGGATAATACCAAGAAAAGTCCACACCCTTGCTCTCCAAGCTCATGAACAGCCTTGGAGGGGGGATTCACCACCCATGTGGCTTGATCTTATGCCTTGTGTCATGAGATGTGAACATGTGTTCAACTTGGCCTCCAAGTGTTGACTAGTCAACAATGTAACCTCCTCATTTGCATATAAATGCTTCTCCTTCCCCTCCTTGGCCATTCCAACGACCCACATACATAAAAACACACTATCATCTCATCCTTAGCTCATTTACTTCAAGTTCCATCCAAGAAATCAAGTGCTATATCCATACATAAACCCTAGTTTAGTTTTGATTCATCAAAACTACTTCAAATCTTTAGAACTTTGGTGATTTCTCTTGAGTTTGAATCCACTCAAGTCACCTCAATTTTCATCATCTCTCTTTCAAGATTACAAGAGTAGAAAGATTGCATGAAGTGAAGTGGGTTGAAGCAAGTCTATCAAAGTCCTATCCTTACATGTTAACTTCCTTTCATCTTTGAAAGCCAAAAGTTGTGAGCCAAACCCTAACTTGATTCTTGTTAAATAATCATGTTCATGTTATTTACATGTTATTCTTGCTATATTATGTCTTGTAGTTATGTCCATGATGTATAAAAATGAACAAAACAAGTTATTGTAATTGATTGTTAAGACAAGTTACTAAAACAAGTAAACTAGTGACTTTCTTGGAAAACCACGACCAAAATGGTAAAAATATGATGTTGGATCATTACATATTACAGTAGAGGACTTAACAAGGAAACCATAGCAATTTGAACCACCCAAAA
The DNA here is from genome assembly GCA_030686995.1 of Artemisia argyi. Taxonomy (NCBI): domain Eukaryota; kingdom Viridiplantae; phylum Streptophyta; class Magnoliopsida; order Asterales; family Asteraceae; genus Artemisia; species Artemisia argyi. The sequence goes on along the minus strand of CM060702.1, from coordinate 241,310,952 downwards.
CGAGTATACGAGTCAAAAGTTACGCCCATTTGAAATTACCAAAGATTTCCAGCAAAACTGCCAAATAGCTTCCTGATCAAATTTGGGTTTTGAAAGTCCCACTTCTGCTCCGATTCATCAAAAAGTTAAAACACGAAAGTTGTCCGAAACGACGTTTTCGTTCAGGAACAAAGAAGCTCGAGACCTAAAAATGCTTTCCGAGTGATAAATTTCTTCAAATTCTAAACAGCCCATTTTTAGACAAAGTCATTACATATAGGTTATGGTTTATGAAGACCAAAGGGGTCTTATGACCTATAATCAAGACCACAACCATGGCTAGAGCCAAGGTTGTGTCTCATGACCTTGAAACAAGGACCAAAGGTCATGGCTAGGCCATGACGAAATGACCATAACAACTTACATAGGCGTAAACATGAAACAATGAATTAGGCGATAACACGAACAAGCAATTTGGATCTACTTCACTTAAAAGGAAACCATGAGATATTACCAAGAGAAAATGGTCATTCAAGACTTATGAAACTACCCCTAATAACAATCTTCATGTACAAATAAACTTTCCTAAGTTTATTCAAGTATCGGACATGTAACTTTTCAGATCAAAACTTATATCTATATATTTCATCAACTACTACAATAGTAGGGAGCCTCATGTGAGGAGTTCATTATGTAAGCCATCGAGTTGAGTTGTGGATTTACGAGTTAAAGTGTCCTGGCTCCTCGAACGCTTACTAACATGACTTCTGAATTATGTCGGCCCGAACGGTAGTAAACGATATACAAAACATACATGTTTCATGAATCATTACTTTCAAAGACTTACAATATACATCATACCACATCATGGACTTAATGCAAGATATATATATAGGCACTCCGTTATATTCTTTACTCCAATCCTAAGTCGCGACATTCGATTATAGGTTGCTCGTAGAAACCTTCACGATTCAACCGTTACATTCATTACTTGCTATCTTACTTAAGGTGAGTTCATAGCCCCACTTTACATTATTACAATGTTTTACAAACCCTTGGGGGGAATACATGCTATTTTAACCGAGCACAATGTTTTTAAATTGTATGCTTACCTGATTGTTTTATTATCACTAAGTACCAACCTTGCTAAACCGAAATCCTTTATTATGAACCATTTAGTCACTAGCAATAGTGAGCGCGAATATTAATAATAGGCCTATTGGGATTGACGAATCCCATTTGTTTTGACTAAGTGCAAACAAATGCATTAATATTTGAGATTTAGGTATGTTAGCAAAGTACCTACCGGGATAAATCTGCCAATCGATATTGGTACACGTTAACGTTTTGGTTTCATAAGCTTAGTGTATAATACATTTTATGGGCGTATAATAACGTAGCCTACCTGTTTTGTTTTCCAAACATTGGTGTGAGTCTACAGCTCACACTACGATTATTGTGTTCAAACGATTTACCTACAAACACTACGATTATGGTGTTCAAATGATTTAACTACCAACACATTGTGTTCAAACGATTTAACAAACTCTATGAATATCACTCAACCTTTGTGTTGACCTCTCAAGCATGTATTTCAGGTTCATGACGATCAAGGATGGCACGGAAGGACACGGATACTCAAGAGGGCTATAAATTTACTTATCATTCAAAAACACATTTATTATACATTGTAAACATGGAACCAATTGGGACCTCATTTTGTAACCTCTGATATTTATATAATTTGAATGATAAATCTTTTTAAAACGACTCAATTGGAGTTCGTTTTCTATTATTGTGACTATTGTGCCGTCGAGTAACACCCAGTTCGAATTCCGCTGCAACCATGAATTGGGGGTGTTACAGATTGGTACCAGAGCCATGGTTATAGAGAAACGGGTCTAATTGAGACCTAAATTATAACCACACATACAAGCAAAACCATTTTATAGCCTTCCGCTCTCCGTGTCTTCCATCCTCCAGATGATTATGGACTTTGTAAGCATGTTATGCTACACAAACATATTAGTATATTCATATATACCCATTTTGAGCATTTCCCCGAAGACATATAAGTATATTGATATATACACACTAAGCATTTTGTGCTACATGAACACATATAAGTATATTGATATATACACACTAGGCATTTTATGCTACATGAACACATATAAGTATATTGATATATACACACTAAGCATTTTATGCTACATGAACACATATAAGTATATTGATATATACACACTAGGCATTTTATGCTACATGAACATATTAGTATATTGTTATATAAACTCGGTTTATTTTCAATCATTTATCTAAACAATGGACTAAACATATCTGTGTATGCCTATTCTAAGGCATTTCGGCACAGCCACACTCTCCCAATCATGTTCCTACTCCAACATTATATGTCCAAGACATTGTAACTGATTACAATGGTCTCATTAACTTTTCAAGACATTGTGAGATACAATGGTCTCATTCATTTTCCAAGACATTGTGAGATACAATGGTCTCATTCATTTTCCAAGACATTGTGAGATACGATGGTCTCATTCATTTTTCAAGACATTGTGAGATACAATGGCCTCATTCATTTTCCAAGACATTGTGAGATACAATGGTCTCATTCATTTTCCAAGACATTGTGAGATACGATGGTCTCATTCATTTTTCAAGACATTGTGAGATACAATGGCCTCATTCATTTTCCAAGACATTGTGAGATACAATGGTCTCATTCATTTTCCAAGACATTGTGAGATACGATGGTCTCATTCATTTTTCAAGACATTGTGAGATACAATGGCCTCATTCATTTTCCAAGACATTGTGAGATACAATGGTCTCATTCATTTTCCAAGACATTGTATGATACAATGGTTTTAATCATTTCTCAAATGTTTTGAGTCACACAATGACCTAACCTACTTCCCAGACACTGTGAATTGCACAATGGTCTAACCTACTTCCGAGACATTGTGTTTTGTGCAAATAGTCTCTAGAATTATTCCATTACATCATCAATATCATTTCTTATGATATCAAAAACCCGTCACAATCTATCGATTTCAAAACAAGAAATATGAGATTTCTAAAAGATAAACTAATTCATCATCGACAAAAGCTGAACTTTCTCTACATTCATCAAAGTTTTCTTATGAAACCTTCATTATTAAAAGTTCGTGATCCTGGCCAAGTATGTTCTATTTTAGAAATACTTAAAACTTCCTTTCCATACGTATATACCCTTACTATCTTCTATGCTATAGAATATGAAAACATAGGTTACAAGTCTTGTATGGGCGGGACTTGCAACTGAATTGTTTGACATCGCCTTTGTTTAATGGACAGTTTCCCGAAAGCAACGGACATATCAAAAGTATACCTAGTTTAGGTATTTGAAAATTTTATCGAACCTTGGCTAAATATAGACTAGTCACCTATATTTAACCTAGGGACAGTGGAATATAGTCTGACTAACTATATTCGACTTAGAATTTTCAAATACTGAGAGTAGTTGTACTAGGGTTATGTTTAGGTTGATTTCCTACATGAACTCGATAAACCACCAGAATACATTAAGACAATCTAGAGACACGATAATGTCTTACCACTCAGCGAAATCTTAACACCTTATTTGTGTTACCTAATTTCATTCTTGAAATTTTTCATTTATGAGATAATCCGAACTACTATCTTGGGATAGTTATCAATTATTCTCTTCATCCTGTAGAAGTACCATCCTGTTTAGGATACCATTCCATCATAAACTTTTAAAATCTCTTAAGATTTTTAAAGCAAACTCAACATCTATACCTAAGAGTATTAATGTTAAGCATACACTACACACTTTTATTCATCAACATATCATAACATTATCTTCACAACCGTTGGAACCACAAGCTCATTTAGAGATTTTGATGCACTTTTAAAGCTCAAATCATCCTTAGTTACACCACAAGTACCCTCATCAGCTTTACAAGTTTGAATATTCATCTTGTACTTTTGGAACACCAGTATCATCTCATAATACACTACCTTGTAACTCACCGGCTAAGTATGAATGTTGTGTCGGGAATTCTTGAGTAGGATGATTTATAATGTCCTTATTTGAATGGATTGGGATGCCTTTTCATTTAAATAAAGAAATTATAAATCATCGAACCATACGTTTATATTCCTTTAGTTACATTGTTTGGGATGCCTCTCTATGTAAATAAAGAATTATAAACAAGTGGGCTTAATTATATCCGAAATAACATAAGTATGAAGTCAATAAACACTAGATACAACAACAGATTACCTACTAGGCTATGATTGCAACAACTATCCCAATTTCCATTAGTACGAGATTTACTTTTGGTTTTCATAATGATAGTGCAATAACAAACAAACTCATTACGGGGCCATGTAACCATACGCATGCGCAGTCGTACCAAACTCATTGCGAAGCCATGTAGCCATATGCATGGGCAGCCGTACAATTCAAACAGGACTTGGTCCAACCACATGTTCAACGCTTATTCCATGATTCGATTCTTATATCAATTGTTATTGATACTTGACAACTATATCAAGTTCTATTTGATATTCAACTACTATATTAATTCCTATTAATATCCGACTGCTATATCAATTTCCTTTGATATTCGACTACTACCATACCTTTCCTACATAAAAGGAAGCCTCATCCTACACCATACACCGAAATGACAAATCAAATTACATCACTGGTAATTCCAGACTCTAGTCCTCATAAGTAACCACACCTTTTCATCGACATCACTCCAACATATGACACACAAAGAACTTCGGGACGAAGTTCCCCGTAAGGGGTAGAGACTGTAACAATTCGCATTTTCAGGATAATTACTATTCCCGGAAAATTTCACTATTCACTTTTACTATTCATTTTTCCCGAAAATTTTCCCGAAAGTTGATTTTTATTTGATATTCTCAAGTGATAAATCATTTCCATGGCAAATTAAATGTTTGACATTCGTCAGATCATTTTCGTGAAAGTTATTAAGGAATTACACGTTTTAGGGTAAAACGACATTCAGAAATTCTACGCACAACGAAATTCAACCCCGTCAGGTGACCCCACATCAGTAAAATATTTTACACACTCATGATTTATTTGAGAATTAATCATGACTGAGAAAAATATGACCAAAAACTTCCCAACAGGTCACCCAAGCCTGTACTACTCTCGCATGAGCACGCTTAATCGTTTGGGCGATTAACCGTTAGACCACAAAACGCGTTTCTAAGACTATTTGAGTTTTCAACTTCTTAGAAAAAGTCAACATATTCTTTCCCTCCTCCATTGACCAAAAATCATCCCTTGATGTTATAAGTCATTTCGTGATTTTTAGGCTTACGGTTTGATGTCTAAAAGACATTTAATACCAACCGACACTAGACTGAGCCCAGTCTAGACATTATAAGTCATTTTAAATCATTTTTATCACATTAGAAAAGTAACATTTTACTTTTCTCAATTTTACGCAATATTCGTACGTTTTACGTATTACGCGTTTTAGACCCGTGTTTCCAGTTTTTAGCAGGGTTTTACACCCAAATGGAACCTACCACTCATTTTATATTTTATTATGGAATTTATTGACATGTTTATCAATACTTTCAAGTTCCATAATTTTACGACACCCGGTTTTACATTTTGAGGCTTAATCATTTACGATTGGCATTTCCCGGAGTCAAAACTAACCAAGTATCTTGGATAATACCAAGAAAAGTCCACACCCTTGCTCTCCAAGCTCATGAACAGCCTTGGAGGGGGGATTCACCACCCATGTGGCTTGATCTTATGCCTTGTGTCATGAGATGTGAACATGTGTTCAACTTGGCCTCCAAGTGTTGACTAGTCAACAATGTAACCTCCTCATTTGCATATAAATGCTTCTCCTTCCCCTCCTTGGCCATTCCAACGACCCACATACATAAAAACACACTATCATCTCATCCTTAGCTCATTTACTTCAAGTTCCATCCAAGAAATCAAGTGCTATATCCATACATAAACCCTAGTTTAGTTTTGATTCATCAAAACTACTTCAAATCTTTAGAACTTTGGTGATTTCTCTTGAGTTTGAATCCACTCAAGTCACCTCAATTTTCATCATCTCTCTTTCAAGATTACAAGAGTAGAAAGATTGCATGAAGTGAAGTGGGTTGAAGCAAGTCTATCAAAGTCCTATCCTTACATGTTAACTTCCTTTCATCTTTGAAAGCCAAAAGTTGTGAGCCAAACCCTAACTTGATTCTTGTTAAATAATCATGTTCATGTTATTTACATGTTATTCTTGCTATATTATGTCTTGTAGTTATGTCCATGATGTATAAAAATGAACAAAACAAGTTATTGTAATTGATTGTTAAGACAAGTTACTAAAACAAGTAAACTAGTGACTTTCTTGGAAAACCACGACCAAAATGGTAAAAATATGATGTTGGATCATTACATATTACAGTAGAGGACTTAACAAGGAAACCATAGCAATTTGAACCACCCAAAACGAGTATACGAGTCAAAAGTTACGCCCATTTGAAATTACCAAAGATTTCCAGCAAAACTGCCAAATAGCTTCCTGATCAAATTTGGGTTTTGAAAGTCCCACTTCTGTTCCGATTCATCAAAAAGTTAAAACACAAAAGTTGTCCGAAACGACGTTTTCGTTCAGGAACAAAGAAGCTCGAGACCTAAAAATGCTTTCCGAGTGATAAATTTCTTCAAATTCTAAACAGCCCATTTTTAGACAAAGTCATTACATATAGGTTATGGTTTATGAAGACCAAAGGGGTCTTATGACCTATAATCAAGACCACAACCATGGCTAGAGCCAAGGTTGTGTCTCATGACCTTGAAACAAGGACCAAAGGTCATGGCTAGGCCATGACGAAATGACCATAACAACTTACATAGGCGTAAACATGAAACAATGAATTAGGCGATAACACGAACAAGCAATTTGGATCTACTTCACTTAAAAGGAAACCATGAGATATTACCAAGAGAAAATGGTCATTCAAGACTTATGAAACTACCCCTAATAACAATCTTCATGTACAAATAAACTTTCCTAAGTTTATTCAAGTATCGGACATGTAACTTTTCAGATCAAAACTTATATCTATATATTTCATCAACTACTACAATAGTAGGGAGCCTCATGTGAGGAGTTCATTATGTAAGCCATCGAGTTGAGTTGTGGATTTACGAGTTAAAGTGTCCTGGCTCCTCGAACGCTTACTAACATGACTTCTGAATTATGTCGGCCCGAACGGTAGTAAACGATATACAAAACATACATGTTTCATGAATCATTACTTTCAAAGACTTACAATATACATCATACCACATCATGGACTTAATGCAAGATATATATATAGGCACTCCGTTATATTCTTTACTCCAATCCTAAGTCGCGACATTCGATTATAGGTTGCTCGTAGAAACCTTCACGATTCAACCGTTACATTCATTACTTGCTATCTTACTTAAGGTGAGTTCATAGCCCCACTTTACATTATTACAATGTTTTACAAACCCTTGGGGGGAATACATGCTATTTTAACCGAGCACAATGTTTTTAAATTGTATGCTTACCTGATTGTTTTATTATCACTAAGTACCAACCTTGCTAAACCGAAATCCTTTATTATGAACCATTTAGTCACTAGCAATAGTGAGCGCGAATATTAATAATAGGCCTATTGGGATTGACGAATCCCATTTGTTTTGACTAAGTGCAAACAAATGCATTAATATTTGTGATTTAGGTATGTTAGCAAAGTACCTACCGGGATAAATCTGCCAATCGATATTGGTACACGTTAACGTTTTGGTTTCATAAGCTTAGTGTATAATACATTTTATGGGCGTATAATAACGTAGCCTACCTGTTTTGTTTTCCAAACATTGGTGTGAGTCTACAGCTCACACTACGATTATTGTGTTCAAACGATTTACCTACAAACACTACGATTATGGTGTTCAAATGATTTAACTACCAACACATTGTGTTCAAACGATTTAACAAACTCTATGAATATCACTCAACCTTTGTGTTGACCTCTCAAGCATGTATTTCAGGTTCATGACGATCAAGGATGGCACGGAAGGACACGGATACTCAAGAGGGCTATAAATTTACTTATCATTCAAAAACACATTTATTATACATTGTAAACATGGAACCAATTGGGACCTCATTTTGTAACCTCTGATATTTATATAATTTGAATGATAAATCTTTTTAAAATGACTCAATTGGAGTTCGTTTTCTATTATTGTGACTATTGTTCCGTCGAGTAACACCCAGTTCGAATTCCGCTGCAACCATGAATTGGGGGTGTTACATACTTATGAATTGTAACATTACAATGGTTAGACAATAAATAAGTTATCTTTTGTTATTGTTAGTTTGCAAATCAATAATTGTTTCACCAACACATCGATCCACATATACACACGAATTGGGACAACACTCCCACATAGCCTAGCTTATCTTTATGCATCTGATTGCACCTCCTTATGTTCAATTATCGGATCAAACCCAATCATGAGCGAAAGGTACACTAATCTCACCGATTGTCCAAAATTGTTTAAGGTGTCGACATCGGAGGTGGCTTCTTCAGGAGCTTTGCCGTGCAACTGAACTAAATATTGCTTTGGTACATCTAGTAATGTGTCTGCCTCTCTTATTTGTACAATAGCTTGTGGTGTCATTTGGGATATCCTTCCCTTGCCACATGGTCATTGGGGCTGTCTCAGTAGTCGTGCCATGAAAACATTTAAGAAGAGAGACATGATAAAGATCATAGATTTTAGCATCGACATGTAACAAAATTGATAAAGATCACAGATATCAATCAATAGGTATTGCATTACATAAAAGAACTGCTATATCTTCCTAGTTTATATGTCCAAACACCCCTCAAGTAATATATAAAAACTGAAGTATCGGTTTATCTAAAAGCAGGGGACTAGAACTGTAACTTGTGGATATTAAGTTGACTTTTGGATATCAAAACACATGGAGACTTGATTGCATTCATGCCCTCTGCTTCTTAACCCATTAGAAAACCTGTAAGTCATCCATTTCTTTTACACTTTCATCACAAAAAGGCATTAATCTATATTACAGGTCTACATAAGTAAAAATTGGTTCACCAGAGTGGAAGCACTTGAGATGTGCATGTGCAGGTGTGTGAGCACGCGTTTTGTGTATAATGCTATCAACCCTGTTCGTAACAAGTCCATAGTAGAACACTCTCATGATAATATTCCAAAACAAACCAATCCATAGTAGAACACACAATGAATATCAAATTTGACTACGCGTAATTCTAGCATACCTCTTGGCATATAACTGCTTCTGTAACTAGTTTATTACCAATAAAAATGTTTAAACTTTAGTGCACAAAACACTCTCATGATAATATTCCAAAACAAACCAATCCATAGTAGAACACACAATGAATATCAAATTTGACTACGCGTAATTCTAGCATACCTCTTGGCATATAACTGCTTCTGTAACTAGTTTATTACCAATAAAAATGTTTAAACTTTAGCGTACATTATTTTTACAATAAGCATCTAACAATCAAAACTATATATTTATAGTAATCGCAATCCAATATTAGAATTTCTAGCCAAGATTATACCAAAGAAATATTGTAAAGTTCCCATGCAATGGTATCAAAGACAAGCAAGTGATACAAACAGAAACCATCAAGCCGGTAGAAGAAAAAAATAATACCACCAAACTAAAATGCCCATTTATCAGTTTCATTTTTCCCAGTTTGATTTTCTGATGACACCTTGAACGGTCCACTTGACCAAAGGGTAGTCATCAAATGAGTATGTATGACCATGGTCAAAACATGCATTGCTACTCATTGAATCAAACCTTGCGAAACTACGGTCTTGTGCCGTGCTGCTCATTGAGTCGAATCTTGAGAAGTTATTATCCTGTGTGGAGCTGCTCATGGAATCAAATCTCGAGAAGGTTTCTTGTTTGGGAGAACCTCGGTCAGTGGCACTGAAAGAGTCATATCTCGATAAATTATCAAAGAAAGAATTCTCTGCTCTTCCCCCACTGTATCGTGGTGAGGTGCCAGCTCGAGAAGCTGGTGAGCCAGGAATCGAATCATCAAACTCAAATGGACTCTTTTTCTGGAAGAAACTGTTATTGCCTTGCGGGGAATCACTTTTCCTTGGACTTGCAGTGAAATGTACTGTATTAATTTTCATGCAATGATATAATTGAAAAAAAGATATGAACTCACCTTAGCTGTGTCACTATTGAATCCCCACACCGAATCTACATCATCATTGTTGTCAAAAGTACCCCATCAATAGACTAGTGCATGTTTAGATCTTTCCACCAAACAAGGTACACGTTTTGTTGTATTTAGACAATGAAAGATCAGACCATAAACTGAATCCAATCGGTACCTTTCTGTGTCAGCATCAAAGCTCTTTCCGTAACGTTTAAATGAATCCTCCTTGGTTGGACTTTCAAATATTTTTTGCGCCTTGGGACTACCAGCTGGGCTTTTAGCCGACTCATCTTCGCTATGTATGTATGTTGATTCAGTCTCGAAAGGCTTCTCTGACTTCCGGTCAGTATTTGAATATGAATCCTTATAAACATCGTCCAATCCTCGTTCCACACTGCAGATATCTCTGGAACTCCAGGTTGCCAAACCTTTACAATCAAAATAGGTGAACCATAACGCAATATCAATCATTCTATTATACAGATACACTAACGTTATTGCTCATGACTCATGAGATAAAAGATGATACCCTTTGCAAGCTCAATAACTGCAGTTGACTTGGCATCAATTCCATGTTTTTTTGCAACGTCCAGTTAAAGCCTTAAGTAGTTCCTCGAGATTGGATTGAATACGATCAGCACGAACCTGGGTCAGCCGAAAAAAAAAATGACGGGTCAGTCAAGGCATCCTTAAAACTTACTAAAATCTGTTACTCGAGATCATATGAACTTACTTGAAGGATACCATCAGTGCTGTCACCCTGATCCATTTTCACAAGTGCGTGATTCAACTCCATCTTCCTCCCCTAAAAGTCGACAGAAAAATCAATTCAATTAACAAAAATGGGATTATACTCCAAGTTAAAATTAATGTGCTCAGCTGCCCTTATTCTTACAACAACAACAACAAAAAAAAAATAAATAAAAAAAATAAAAATAAAAAATTAGTAGAAGGGGAGATTTTAGCGCATTTATGTGGAAACAGGCCAACTTGTAACGGGTGGGTCAAACTCATAAAAATCACTTGATATATAGGAAGATAATATAAAGACAATCAACATCATGTTGCACTGGAGTCAGAATTCGACCCTGGTCACACGTCTAAACGTACGGTTATGGTTCAAGTCTGGTTTCGGATTTGGATCCTGGTCAGGCCTAGTAACAGGTTTCCCCACGTACTTTTGCTGTTACGTGCATATATCTAATCCTTAACATTTGGTAGTTCACAACTTCAAGCTACATGAGCACATCCAAACACCATCTATAAAAAGTAGTTGATCGTCTGATATCAAAGCGCAGATCCAAACATGAAACACCCCCTAATGTCTAATCACCTATAATACAAACTAGTAACTACATATATTACGAGGGAATGCAACTTGGCGCACCTTTCTTGATTTCTAGAATTCATATCTTCTACATATTTAAAAATTACTCATTTTGAAGGACGACAAATAACAAACAGCTTTATGTCATTAACACTATAAGGATGAACCGAGTACATGTTATTTATATTGTACAATTCATTACATAAAAACAGCATAAACAACAATCAAAGTCTAGAAGTCAAGTACCCATATATTCAAATTTATATAAATCCATTAAAATACATAGACCCTAGTCCCAAAACAGTCCAAACTCAAGTCAACTAACTTTTTTTTCCTTTTAAATTAACAATCTTACAAATATTATCTAGAAACACATTTAACAACCCATTACTAGAAACTTATAAACAATTAACCAGTTACATTTTTCAGATCAACAAGTCAAAATCCAGTGTCAAACATGAGTTTCTAACATGCTATGTTTGACCATCTAAAGTCAATATTTAACCTAATCAAAAAAGGAACACAAATGATAACACCAACCCCATGTACTCTATCAAATATTAGTCAGCCAAAAGCTTGAAAACTAATGTTACCAAAAAGAAAAACAAATAAACATATGAATGTACTAAGTACACAAGAGTAAAGAAAACAAACCTCATGAAGTTTATATTGAAGATTCTTGATTTGAACCCAAGGATCAACCCAGATATTAGATCCAACAAAAGGGTATGTATGATTATTTATTAAAAATGGGTCATTTTAGTAAAGTTTGAAAAGAAAACATTTTTCAAGATAGAAGAGAGAGAAGTGAGAGTTTTTTAAGTAAGCATAGTATTTTGAAAAAGTATTTAAGAAAGTGTGTACTCTTAAAAGTATTTAATATAGTATGTAAATATATTCTTTTTCTTCCAGACTTTAAAAGATTAACGAAAATTGTTTTTTGGCCATCAATCATTATGTTTGTGAAAAGTAGCTGTGAGCAGTAGCAGTGAGCTGTGAGTAGTAGCAAAAAAAGCTCACAGCTTCATAAAGAAGCATTGGGAAAATGAGTTTTCTTAAAAAATAGCAAAGCTCACAGCTCTAATGTCAAACGAATACTAAAAATCAAAAAGCTGATTGTTCACCGCTCATTGCCCAAAAAAACTCCAAAAAGCTTTGTGCCAAACATACTATGGGTGCGTTTAGTTGAGGGAAAACACCCTTGTTTTCCACAAAATGTTTTGTGAAAAACAAGAAAAACAGAGACCGCGTTCAAATTAGTGTTTCCAAATAACATTCTCTACAAAACACAAAATTCATATTTCCATCTTTAATACACAAAATTACAAAACACTTTTTTTTTTTGTATTCACCTATTTTTCATTAAAATACCCCAAATCCGTTTTCGTAAGTTGTTTTACGTTTTCGACCGATTTTTTATGTTTTCATCCATTTTTTACGTTTTTGTCAGATTTTTTACGTCTTCGTCTGATTTTTTACGTTTTTGTCCGATTTTTTATGTATTAATCCGATTTTTTATGTTTTTGTCCGTTTTTTACGTTTTCGTCAGATTTTTTTGAGTTTTCGTCCGATTTTTTATGTTTTCGTTATTTTTTTATGTTTTCGTCAGATTTTTTACGTTTTCCTCCGATTTTTTACGTTTTCGTCCTTTTTTTACGTTTTGATCAGATTTTTTACATTTTCGTCAGATTTTTTACGTTTTCATCCGATTCTTTACGTTTTCGTCTGATTTTTTACTTTTTTTATGTCTTCGTCAGATTTTTTACGTTTTCGTCTATTTTTTTACGTTTTCGTCCGTTTTATTACGTTTGGGTCAGATTTTTTACGTTTTCGTCAGATTCTTTACATTTTCGTCCGATCCTTTAAATTTTCATTTGATTTTTACGTTTTCATCCCTTTTTTTACGTTTTTGTCAGATTTATTACGTTTTTGTCCATTGTTTTACGTTTTCCTCCGTTTTTTTTACATTTTCGTCATATTTTTTACGTTTTCGTCTGATTTTTTACGTTTTTGTCATATTTTTTTACTATTTTGTCAGATTTTTTACGTTACCGTCCATTTTTTTTATTTTGTCAGATTTTTTACGTTTACGTTTTCGTTAGATTTTTTACGTTTTCGTCCATTCTTTTATGTTTTTGTCAGATTTTTTACATTTTCATCAAATTTTTTACGTTTTCGTCTGTATTTTTACATTTTCATCAGATTTTTTACGTTTTTGTCCGATTTTGTTTGTTTTCGTCAGAATTTTTTGTTTTCGTCCGTTTTTTACGTTTTCGTCAGATTTTTATGTTTTCGTCCGTTTTTTACGTTTTCGTCATATTTTATAAGTTTTCGTCCAATTTTTTACGTTTTCGTTAGATTTTATACATTTTCGTCCGATTTTTTATGTTTTCGTCAAATTTTTTTATGTTTTTTCCTTTTTTTACGTTTTCATCAGATTTTATAACTTTTCGTCTGGTTTTGTACTTTTTTGTCCGATTTTTTAGGTTTTTGTACGTTTCCTTACGGTGTCATCCATTTTTTTTTTACGTTTTCGTGGGGTTTTTTACATATTCTTCCGTTTTCGCTCGTTTTATTATGTTTCATCCGTTCTTTTATGTTTTTTTTACGTTTTCGTCTATTTTTTACGTTTATTTACATGTACGTCTATTTTTTTACGTTTTCGTTAGACGAAACCTAAAAAACATAAATCAAAGATGAATATGTAAATGAAAGATGAAAACGTAAAAATCAGACGAAGATGGATGTAAATGTAAAAAATCGAAAGAAAACGTAAAAATCGGAAGAAATCATAAAAAAAATATTAAAAATTGGAAAAATGGAAAAACAATCTTACAAAAACGTAAAAAACAGATGAAAACATAACAAATCAAACGAAAACGTAAAAAAATCTGACAAAAACGTAAAAAAAAAACGAACAAAAACGGAAGAAAATGGACGAAAACGTAAAAAATCTGATGAAAATGTATAAAAACCGGACGAATATATAAAAAATAGGAAGAAAACATAAAAAACGGACAAAAAAGTAAAAAGACCGAAGAAAACGTTAAAATCTGACGAAACTGTAAAAATCTGACGAAAACAAAAAAACGGACAAAAACCTAAAAAAACGGATGAAAACGTAAAAAATAGGATGAAAACATAAAAAACTGAAGAATACGCAAAGAAACGGACGAAAACATAAAAAATCGGACGAAAAAGTAAAAAAACTGACGAAAACGTAAAGAAACGGACGAAAACATAAAAAATCGGACGAAAACGAAAAAACCGACGAAAAAGTAAAATTGAAGAAAACGTAAAAAAACAGACGAAACTGTAAAAAATCTGATTAAACGTAAAAACATACGAAAACGTAAAAAACGGACGAAAACGTAAAAAATCAGAGGAAAACGTAAAAAAACAGACGAAAACGTAAAAAATCTGACGAAAATGTAAAAAAAACGGATGAAAACGTAAAAAAATCTAACGAAAACATATAAAATTAGACGAAAACGTAAAAGAACAGATGAATACATAAAAAACAGACAAAATGGACAAAGATGTAAAAAATCGAACGAAAACGTAAAAAAACAGACAAAAACGTTATTTGATGTTATATTTTACTTTTATTAATTCTTTATTTTCTCAGACTAAACGTGTTTTCTAAATTTTTTCCATTGTTTTGTTGGAATCGAACTCCCCTCCCTTTTCCTACAAAATAAGAAATAGAAAATGAAAGAAATTGTTTTCCAACAACAATAATAATAAATTATATGAATAAAAATATCCGTCATAGTCCTTACCTTCTACGCTATTTTCATTGTCGACTTTGTTTGGTGATAATGCGCGGCATGATTCCCACGTCATCACTCGGAGGAATCGATCACGAGCAAAAGAAAATTAAAGTGCATAATCCGGTTAGGTAAATGATGTTGAGTAATGTTATATATATATATATATATATATATATATATATATATATATATATATATATATATATATATATATATATATATATATATATATATATATATATATATATATATAGTTATACTGAGTAACAGTATTAGTTTCGGTTCCTTCGTGGCATTTTCGATGCATTTTAGCGAATCAATACAGTACGATAATTAAGTTTTGTTGGTCATATTGTTCCTTAGTTTGTAATGATATTGAGCTTTGTTGGTCGTATTGTTTTGATACTGATGATCGTAGTTGAGCGAAGTGGGATTATATCAAAAGATCACATATACAAAGTTCTTCCGAGTTATAGACGTCAAAGTAGGCAAATGATACGACTGAAGAATATGAGGATTAGGATAATGACTATTAAAAACCGATCTTTCAAGTACTTTAAATTTTTGAAAGTAGAAAGAGAAGATACTTAAGTACGCAGTTTGTTAATTAGTTTCAAAAATACACACTTTGATAATTAATTTTCTGAAGTAGCATGGTCTCCTAAAAAACTCAGAGAAGTGATGAATCTCTTTATTTTGAAGTGAAGTCATGATATATCACTTTAGTTCAGAAAAATGGAAAAGAGGTGTTCCTGTTTTTTTGTTTTATTTACCTAGACTAGAATTATATTTCTACTCATCAAGTTGTCCATGATATGTCCAAAAATTAATTAAGTAGGGTAAATTGTATGATTGAAAAAAAAAAAAAAAAAAAAAAAAAAAAAAAAAAAAAAAAAAAAAAACAGCAACAGCAGTATTTGTTAATCCTTATTTTTGTAAAATTAAAACCAAACATTTTAGTAAGAGTAAACTGAAAAAAATAAATAAAAAATAAAAAAACATCCTCATGTGTTATATCCAAATTGTAAGGCACAGTTTCTGCCTTTTAAAAAGTGTATGTCATAAAGTATCTATACAAAATGTATGATCAAAGTGAAATGTTGAATTGTTAAATGTTGAAAATTAGTCAAAAGTGAGAAATTTATAGTAATATAATTAATACTCTTATTAAAACACCAAATTACTTACCTATAGTGATTTATTCATATTGTACAACCAGCTAAAAGCATATCTACCAAATTAAATACAATTAATTAAAACACCACTTATTAAAAAGTACAATAAAATTTTCATAATATACAATTTAAACAAGCTACAACATAATCCATAATATAAAATAATTAAGCACACTAATTAATATTATTTTTAAAACACCCTAAAATGAAAAGTACATATTACTATACACATTATATAAATTAATAAAACACGTAAAAGACTTGAAGCATTAATGGTAATAAATGATAACTTGATGCATTTATTATATCCTTTCATGTAAAAAGTTTTTGTTTCAAACCGCTTGACATTTACCAAGTCTTTGTTTCAAAGAATTTTAAAAAGTCATTCATGCAATGCTAAAAACCTTATGAAAAGCCTTTTCAAATAGTAAAAAGCTTTTTTGTTAAATGGCACATTGTAGATGCTCTAACAAGTTGATGGCACATATAATTTTGAAAACCGGATCGGATCAACGGGTTCAACCAGGAATCGGTGTCGCCCACCAATTCGGCTAACCAATAAAAGCCATCCGAAACGAACCAGAGAGGACCCGTTGAAACCGATACAAACTGGTAAATCACGGCTCATCGAAATCTATTTCTCTTTTTAATCGTCATAGGGTACGCGCGTATACTATATATAAAGGAAAAAACAAAAAGTGAAAAGTGTTGACATAAATAATGTCTAAAAACATTGTTAGCATATTAACAATATCTCTATGTTTTGATAATTACAAAGCATAAACTCATTAATCTAAAACTTATGACGTAAACAAGTTTTTAGTGCTTAATATTTGTCTTTGCATCCATATCACTTAAGGTATAAATAAACAAAGTGTTTATTGCATTTCATGATCAAAGGATATTTTTCTAATTACTAGAATTTTTATAAAATGTATTAAACAATCTATATCTTTTTCAAAATTACTTTTAGAATTAAAAGAATATGTTTAATTCATTATAAATATATGATTTCAAATTTCCAACCAAAAATGGCAATTTTTATCCAGAAAAATATTCTCCACTAAAAGACAAGAAAATCCAACGTTTTGAAGGGGCGGCCCCCTTAATTTCTTAGGCGGCCCCCTTAATCATTAAGGGGACCGGCCTCTAATTAAGGGGACCGGTCACGCTCCAGAACAGTATTTTTTCTCCCTATAAATACTGGTTCATCCCACAGAATTTTCTCACCTTTTGCACTCCTAAACTTTCTGTTCTAGATCCACATTTCTATTCTCTTAATCCTTTGATCACAAATACATAATTCTTTGTTTCAAAGTGATTCAAACATCATCCTCTCAAGTGCAAAAGAAGAATACTTCTATCCCCCAAGACAAGAAGTATTACAACTTGTTGTGACCTCCACATCCAAGTTGTTGGTGCATCATCAAGATTATTTACATAACTCTTTGTGAAGATTGTTGTGAATATTTGATTGTAGATAGTTGTGCTTGGTATATTGATTGTGTAATTAGTTAGTTGCTTGGTGTGAAGAAGAAAAGTTAGGAATTAGATTGTAGTGAAGAAGCTAGGTGTGAAGTAGTTAGTTGTGAAGAAAATTGGTGTGAAGAAGATAGGCGTGAAGTAGTTAGTTGTGAAGTAGATTGGTGTGAAGAAGTTGTGTAGAAGTTGTGGTTTAGTTGTGAAGAAGTTGTGGTGTGTAAATTGGTGTGTAAGGTTTTCTCCGCCATAAGGGAGCTTGTTGATATAGTGAAGAAAACTCTCGAGTTAGGTGCTCGGGGAGTGGAGTAGGGCAAGGAAGGTGTCCTTGTAGCCGAACCACTATAAATCTCTTGTCTCGCGGTTCGATCTTTCCATCTCTCATTTATTGCTTTACTTATCATTGTTATATCTTACTTATTGATAATTGCTTATATTGTGCAAGACTTGAGATCATATATTATCGAATTTAAATTTTAAAAACTAAGAAAACACTAAAACTATCTTTTATAACAAATTAAAAAGACGTAAAACTATTCAACCCCCCCCCCCTTCTAGTTTTCCACAATTGGTATCAGAGCCATGTCGAGCAAGATTTTTAAAATATATTGTATTTTAAAACTTGTAACGATCTATGGAATCTGAAAAATATTTAGAAGGGCAATCTATGTAAAGACCACCACTATTTGAAAGTGATCGGACTTTTATATTGGAAAAATAGATTCGAAACGTATGTGAAATCAAAAGATCTTGATCTTTGGCATATTATTAACTTTGGTGATTTTCCTCCTATTCAATATAATGTTAAAACTAAAATAGATGAAATTGTATCTTTTGAAAAACAAAATGATGATTTGAAAAAGAAACTAGCAAAAAATAATGAGGCTAAAATGGTCATTTATAATGCGTTACCACGCAAAGAATATGAAAGAATCTTTATGTGTAAAACCGCCAAAGAAATTTGGGACTCTTTACTAATTACTCACCAAGGTAATAGCCAAGTCAAAGATAATAAAATAGATCTTCTTGTACAACAATATGAATAATTTACGATTCCGGAAGAGGAATCAATTGATAATGCTTTTGCTAAATTTAACACTATTATCACAAGTTTAAAAGCACTTGATGAGACACTTTCTAGTAAAAATTGTGTTAGGAAATTTCTTAGGGCATTGCATCCAAAATGGCGAGCTAAGGTCACGGCAATTGAAGAATCAAAGAACTTGATGACGTTATCACTAGATGAACTAATTGGCAACTTGAAGGTTCATGAAGAAATTATAAGAAGAGATTCGGAAACGGTCAAAGTCAAGAAAGAACAAACCAAATCCATTGCTCTAAAAGCCAAAAAGGAACCTAGTGATGATGATGATTCAATTGACGAAAGTGAAGACGAAGAATATGCAATGGCCGTAAGAGAATTCAAGAAATTCTTCAAGAGACGAGGAAGATTCACTAGATCATCACGAGACGAAAGAAAACCATTCCAAAGAAATAGAAGTGACAACTACGGGAAAAGAAAGTGCTTTAGATGTGGAAGTCCAAATCATCTCATTGGTGAATGTCTAAAGCCACCGGGTTATGAAAATCAAGGTGCATTTGTTAGTGGAACATGGAGTGATAGTGACAAAGAAGAAGTTGAAAAGCCAAGAGACGAAAAGTGTTTTATGGCAAAAGAAACCGACGAAATATGTTCAGGAATTGACTTGGAGCCTGACGAATGGATCAAAGATAGCGGATGTTCGAGGCACATGACTGGGAACCGCAAGCTATTCTCTACATACAAGGCATACAATGGAGGTAACGTTATTTTCGGTAGTGACTTACGTGGAAAAATCATTGGCAAAGGTACGATTTCTCAAGACTCACTTACTATTGAAAATGTAGAGCATGTAGATAATTTAACATATAACTTGCTTAGTATAGGACAAATATGTGATAACAAATGTGGAGTCACTTTTACCGAAGAGGATAGCGAAATAGTTAAGAATGGAAAAATTATAGGTAGAGGAATTAGGAAAGGTGGCATATATGTTATGAAACTAGGAAACAAGCCTGAGGATAGGATATGCCTAACGACCCTAGATGAAAACTCTACATTGTGGCATAGGAGATTAGGACATGCTAACATGCAACAAATACAATCTTTGGCCTCTAAGGAATTAGTTAGAAATTTGCCTAATCTAAAATATGAAAAGCATTTTTGTGATGCATGTAAAATTAGAAAACAAGCTCATGCTAGTCACAAAGCTAAGAATATAGTATCTACTACTAGGTGCCTAGAATTATTACGTATGGATCTTTTCGGTCTATCCGCTATGCGGAGCTATGGAGGAAACAAATATACCTTAGTAATAGTAGATGACTACTCACGATACACGTGGACTAGGTTTTTAAGTGACAAAACCCAAGCCTTTGAAAAATTCGAAATATTTATTAAAATGATTCAAAATAAATTAGGATGCACAATAGTTGCCATTAGGACGGACCATGGTAGGGAATTTGATAACGAAGTACAATTCGGAAAATATTGTGAGTTAAATGGAATATCTCACAATTTCTCCGCTCCTCGTGTTCCTCAATCATAAGGCGTAGTAGAAAGAAAAAATAGGTCACTACAAGAAATGAGTATAACACTGTTAAATGAACAATCCATCCCACAAAAATTTTGGTGTCACGCCTTATGAGTTACTAAGAGGTAGAAAACCTAACTTAATCTACTTTAGGGTATTTGGAAGTAAATGTTACATTCTAAATACTAAGGATTACCTCACTAAGTTTGATCCAAAATCATATGAAGGAATATTTTTAGGATACTCACAAAATAGTAAAGCATATATAATACTCAACAAACACTCCATGAAAGTAGAAGAATCACTAAATGTAACATTTGATGATACACCACCACCTCCTAAAACATTACCTTTAGAAGATGATGACTTAGTCGAAGATGAAGCTATTGAGGTTAGTAAAACAAAACCCATAGGAAATGATAATGAAGACATTCACTTAGGAAATAACGAAATTGTTAATGTTAAAGAATCTAGATCACATCCATTAGTTAATATAATAGGACATCTTAACCAAAGAACCCTTAGGTCACAAGCCCAAGATAAAAACAATTTCTTTTGTTTCCTCTCAGCAATAGAACCTAAAAATATTAATGAGGCTTTAAAAGATGAAAGTTGGGTTATAGCTATGCAAGAAGAATTAAATCAATTTAAGACAAATGATGTTTGGGAATTAGTCCCAAATCCAATGAATATGACCATCATAGGAACTAAATGGGTATATAGAAATAAGTTAGATGAGAATGGAATAGTTACTAGGAATAAAGCTAGGTTAGTTGCCCAAGGTTATAATCAACAAGAAGGAATTGATTATGATGAAACTTATGCCCCCGTAGCTAGACTAGAATCGATTAGGATATTAATTGCCTATGCATGCGCCCTAGATTTTAAGTTATTCCAAATGGACGTGAAAAGTGCATTCCTTAACGGTTTTATCAATGAGGAGGTATATGTGGCACAACCTCCAGGATTCATTGACTTCGCAAAACCTGATTATGTTTATAAGTTAAAGAAAGCTTTGTATGGACTCAAACAAGCTCCCAAAGCTTGGTATGATCGATTAAAAGCCTTTCTTATTAAACATGATTATTCCATGGGAATGGTAGATAACACTCTTTTCACTAAAAGGAAAAACCCAAATCTCATCATTGTCCAAATATATGTTGACGACATTATATTTGGATCGACTTGTCAAGATATGTGTGATGAATTTGCCAAAATCATGCATGTTGAGTTTGAGATAAGTATGATGGGTGAACTTAACTTCTTCCTAGGATTAAAAATAAAACAATTAGAAGATGGAATATTTTTTTAACCAATCTAAGTACATTAAGGAAATGCTTAAGAAATTTGGCCTAGAAGACTCAAAACCCATGAAAACTCCCATATCTATGGAAGTAAAGCTCACAAAGGATGATGAAGGTGAGTCCGTAGATAACACCAAGTATAGAGGAATGATAGGTAGTTTACTATACTTGACGGCAAGCAGACCCGATATCATGTTTAGTGTTTGCCTTGGTGCCCGTTTTCAATAGGATCCCAAAACCTCTCACCTAGAAGCGGTTAAGCGTATCTTCCGATACATTAAAGGCACTATACACTTAGGATTATGGTATCCTAAGGGATCCGGCATAGAAACCATCGTCTATGCGGATTCAGATCATGCGGGAGACTACATAGATAGAAAAAGCACTAGCGGCATTTGCACGTTTATGGGATGTTGTCTAACATCTTGGTTTTCGAAGAAGCAAACCGCTCTTGCTATTTCTACCACCGAAGCCGAATATGTAAGCACTGGAAAGGCATGTCAACAAGCACTATGGATGAAACAAGCTCTCGTAGACTATGGTATTAGGTTAGAACATGTTCCCATTATGTGCGATAACAAAGGTGCGATAGATTTAAGTAAAAATCCGGTGCAACACTCTAGGACTAAACATATAGAAATACGCCACCACTTTCTTAGGGATAATGTACAAAAAGGAAACATATCTATAGAAAAAGTCGCATCGGAAGATAACATTACGGATATATTCACAAAACCCCTTAAGCGTGAATTATTCAACCACTTGCGTTTAAGATTAGGAATGATGGAACAAGTTGACTAAATTTTATTGCAATTAGACAATTTTTTTCTTTCACTTCTCCACTTCTGAGTGTAGGAATCTATTTCGCACAAAATTAAAGACTGGGAAAGTTTATTTTCTTTGCATAAACTCTTTTGTAAAACTCAATCAATTTTCTTTAAAAATTATTCTCACATCTAGGAATCACATGAACATCATTTTCCTTGCATTGTTGACTAATGCTAAAAACATTGTCTTCCAAAATCATGCATAAAC
This sequence comes from Artemisia argyi, assembly GCA_030686995.1. Classification (NCBI taxonomy): domain Eukaryota; kingdom Viridiplantae; phylum Streptophyta; class Magnoliopsida; order Asterales; family Asteraceae; genus Artemisia; species Artemisia argyi. The sequence continues at coordinate 241,287,990 of CM060702.1, read as the reverse complement.
TCTCACATAAATTGTCAAAGTATACAATCTAATATATATCTTTGACATTCATGATCGAGCAAAAATCGAATCAAGGAGATTTTGGATTGTTTCTTACGAATTTCCTTTTCATTTAGAAGTCGAAATAATCACAACTCCACATTTGTTGCATATAGGCACACACTAGGACATAATCACTCATAACATTATCATCTTGTTTCATCACTAGATGCTTGACTCACTAGTTTCCTTTGCCTTTGATCTAAGATAGGTGCCTTAGGAAGTTTAAATGCTCTTGCCTTTACTTATCTCCTCTTGCTTATTATGTGTTGCTTATTTGCTCTTTTGCTTATGTGTTTTTGCATGCATGCTATATCTTGATTAGATTAGATGCTATATTGCCTAAAAGAATTGAACTTGCTTGAATTCTAATCCAAACACACAACCTTTCTACAAATTTTCTGCCAAAAACCCAATTTTGGCAACTTGGAAATCACCAGATGAGCGGCCCCCTTAATTTTGTAAGGCGGCACCCTTAATCATTAAGGGGACCGGCCCCTAATTAAGGGGACCGGCCATCTGATGGTCGGGCTTACGGAATCTTTTATGCTTTTTAGCCCATTTCAGCCTACATTTCCCATTTTTCACCAACACATTTTGTCCTAATCTCCCAAACAAACTTTATCCATCTATAAACACACAAACCTTACACTATAAATACCCCCAATCCTCAAAACTCTCACTCATCCCCTCATGACTTCTCCAAACAAACCAACACCAAAAGCCTCAAGGCTTGCAAGAATGACGGAAAAACCCGTTTGGCGAAGAAAAAGCCCTCGTAACAAATCCATCATAACCAATGAAGTTGGAAATCACTCAACACCTCCAACCACTTACTTCCCAAACTTTACACCAAATTCACAAGGACATTCATTTGATCCTCTTTACAAACCATACAACATTGGCCAAACATCTTCCTTCATGCCAAACCACTCATCTCATCCACCAACCATTTATAATGATCCATACAAGTTTGATCAACCATCCAACTACAATTCCAACTACACGAACCCAATTTATCCATATCAACACAATGACTCTCTCCGCATTACCACGGAAAAGCAAAGGTTCCGTGATGAAATATCCCAAATTCATGATCTTAGTGATCTCAATGCCATGCATCTTGCACAACGCAACAAAGGGCAACTTCCATAATCACCCTACAATAATTGCCTACCCCACTCTCTCAACGTGGATCAAGTTACAAACCACACTCACTATTGCCCTTGTTGCATTTTCCTTCAAAAACAAATCCTATACTTGAGTGAATATATTTCTTGGATTGAATATCTCCTCACTCGTCCTCATCCCATACCACCCTTAACATGATACAACATCTTAAGATCCACCTCTTCCGCTCCATACCCCACTCCATATCCCTCTCCATCTAACAACTAAGCTTTATGCTTATGTTCTCCTTCAAGCAAATAAAACAATCAACCATGGGTTGCAAGCAAGTCCAAGTGCTCTCTTAGGCAATATAGGACTATGTCTTTTCTTTTGTTTTATAGAAATCAATATGCTTTAAGCATATTGAATGTTGTAATGCTAATCATTTCTATGATACTTGAATGAATCTATTTTTATTTGCATAATTATTGCTTTGCATGTATATGTGTCTTGTTCTCTTCTAATATTTTGTGTAGCCAAGATTTCCATAGCTAATTCCCTTGGTGCTCTCAAATGAGAGGGAGCATACATCAAGGGGGAGCATTCTACCTGTTTAATCTTCTTTCACGAAGCTTACTCGGCTTAACATATTTGATTTTATAAAAAGGGGGAGAAGAGAATGTTAAACTCTAATAATACTTGTCTAAAAATTATTTTTTAGACCTAATGAGTTTAAGGTTTTGTAATCATCAAAAAGGGGGACATTGTTGACATAAATAATATCTAAAAACATTGTTAGCATATTAACAATATCTCTATGTTTTGATAATTACAAAGTATAACCTCATTAATCTAAAACTTATGATGTAAACAAGTTTTTAGAGCTTAATATTTGTCTTTGCATCCATATCACTTAAGGTATGAATAAACAAAGTGTTTATTGCATTTCATGATCAAAGGATATTTTTCTAATCACTAGAATTTTTATAAAATGTATTAAACAATCTATATCTTTTACAAAATTGCTTTTAGAATTAAAAGAATATGTTTAATTCATTATAAATATATGATTTCAAATTTCCAACCAAAAATGGCAATTTTTATCCAGAAAAATATTCTCCACTAAAAGACACGAAAATCCAACGTTCTGAAGGGGCGGCCCCCTTAGTTTCTTAGGCGGCCCCCTTAATCATTAAGGGGACCAGCCTCTAATTAAGGGGACCGGCCATGCTCCAGAACAATATTTTTTCTCCCTATAAATACTGGTTCATCCCACAGAATTTTCTCACCTTTTGCACTCCTAAAATTTCTGTTCTAGATCCACATTTCTATTCTCTTAATCCTTTCATCATAAATACATAATTCTTTGTTTCAAAGTGATTCAAACATCATCCTCTCAAGTGCAAAAGAAGAATACTTCTATCCCCCAAGACAAGAAGTATTACAACTTGTTGTGACCTCCACATCCAAGTTGTTGGTGCATCATCAAGATTATTTACATAACTCTTTGTGAAGATTGTTGTTAATATTTGATTGTAGATAGTTGTGCTAGGTATATTGATTGTGTAATTAGTTAGTTGCTTGGTGTGAAGAAGAAAAGTTAGGAATTAGATTGTAGTGAAGAAGCTAGGTGTGAAGTAGTTAGTTGTGAAGAAAATTGGTGTGAAGAAGTAGGCGTGAAGTAGTTAGTTGTGAAGTAGATTGGTGTGAAGAAGTTGTGTAGAAGTTGTGGTTTAGTTGTGAAGAAGTTGTGGTGTGTAAATTGGTGTGTAAGGTTTTCTCCGCCATAAGGGAGCTTGTTGATATAGTGAAGAAAACTCTCGAGTTAGGTGCTCGGGGAGTGGAGTAGGGCAAGGAAGGTGTCCTTGTAGCCGAACCACTATAAATCTCTTGTCTCGCGGTTCGATCTTTCCATCTCTCATTTATTTCTGTACTTATCATTGTTATATCTTACATATTGATAGTTGTTTATATCGTGCAAGACTTGAGATCATATATTATCGAATCTAAATTTTAAAAACTAAGAAAACACTAAAACTATCTTTTATAACGAATTAAAAAGACGTAAAACTATTCAACCCCCCCTTCTAGTTTTCCACAAAAAGTAAAAACTTTAAACTAAAAATAGAAATGTTGAAAAGATATATTTCAAAAGGAAACTATTAATACACATCGAAAACCGGGTTGACCCGGGTAGGGGTGAGCAAATGGACCGAGAACCGAACCGAAACCGAGAACCGACCCGGAACCGACCTAACCCGAACTGGATTTTAGACCCGCAGTTCGATTCTCGATTCTTCAATATTACGAATTTCGGTTCTCGGTTCGGTTTGGTTCGGAACCGCGGGTATCGATTCCAAAACTGAAGAACCGACCGATCAGTTATAAATTCAAGTGGTCCTTGCTCATTGACATGTCCATGCTCATGCACCAGTATAGTATGGCTGAAATATAAGGCCTGCAATCCTAGATTCGTTATAACTGTTACCTTTCTATTAAGTTGTACTCTTGTAACCCGTTAAATGCAACATGACTCTAAGTTAATTGCTATATAGACTTCATGATGGAGAAATTAACATTTTCACACACTCCTAATGTATAATAAACATAAATCCTACCCTAGTTATATTCAATGTTTTAAAAACTGGGTTTTTAATCGACCCGGTCGAGTCACCGGGCACCGGTTCGACCGCCGGGTCAACCCTGTTTTCCATTTAAATATTTTTTTATTTTTTTGACCGGGGTCAACCGGTTCGACCGGTGGGTCAACTTGGTTTTTATAAAAAAAATTGAAAAAAACCAAACCCGGTCGGGTTTCAACACCCGAATTGACTCGGGTCACTCAAAACCCGACGGGTCTAACCGGTTAACCAGGTTTTAAAAAACTAGGTTTTTTGACCCGTTTTTGTGGCCGGGCACTGGTCCGACCGGTTGAAATGGCCAGGTCGACCCGGATTTGAAAACATTGGTTATATTATCTGAAATTACATTACATTTCCATGCCTCAAGGATAATATATCAACTGCAAGCCACACGATTGAAAAATCAGATACTAGGTAGTATTAAATATGCAACTAAGTTTCAAATATACATGCTAATTTAGGCTTGCTCGATCACTTTTTACACCTAAACTTACTTAGGGCCCACTTGGTTCAAAGTGGGGAAAGGGAATGCAATGGATTGAGTGAGGTTGGTAATTAATCCATTACCCCCCCCCCCCAATTTACTCTATAATGGTTGATTATCCACTACGGGGGTAATTAATCCCATTGCACTCACTAACCAAGCACAAAATAATGAGTGAGGTGGGCCCTTTTGAATACCTTACCCATTCCCCTCTCCCCCTCCAAGCACCCTCTTAGATTTCTTAAGCATGAAAATAAATTTGGGCCTAAACTTACTTCGTATACAACTAGTTTATATGTTAAAGTGAAATATTTTAGGCTTGCTCGATCAATAATGTTCTAAGCTATATAGTATTTATTAAGCATGAATGATAAGGCGAAAAATGAACCATTTTTAGGGGTTATTTTAGCCCGGATTTAAATTTATTTGATCAAATATTGCCCTAAATCGTTCCTTTTGTCATTTTAGGTACTTTTGGAGTGAATTTTGGAAAAGAAAGCATTTTGGACGTTTTTGGAGCATAAAAGTGAAGAAAACGGCAAAGTCTTAATTTTCCTTGCTGGGAACAGTACCTGACGGTGTCACCAATTTCTTAATGACGGTATCAAGAGTAACATAAGAGGTGGAAGTGGATAAATTCCGTGACGATCCAGAGGAGTTTTGCGCTATAGGCCGTCATGGTCCAAATGTGAGTGACGACCCAGAGTAGAATAACACATGACGGCATCAAAAGTGGATCTAGGCAATCTGATTTCATTATGGGCGGCGAGTTGACAGCGTCAGAATTTTCTTCTTGACGCCGTCACCCTGTAAAATCTATATATAGTTTTGGAATTTTCATTCATTAAAGAGTAACAATTAGGGTGTAACTTTGGAGACAAACCCTAGTCCGATTTTCACAGTTTTTTCAAGGGTTTTTACCCTTTGAAACCCTTCATGTTCAATTGAGATAAGTACTCTTTCAATTCAATCAATATGTCTATGTGTTGTTTGAATATATCTTACACTTGTCTTGAATTTGAATATATCTTACACTTGTCTTGAATTTAACATGCTTGGCTAGATCTCTTGTGTGTTTGCTTAGATGTAGTGAAACCTAGATGTTAATTATGGGTTGATTGTTTGTTTATAGTTGTTACGGATGGTTGTATTCGATGTTAGGCTTAAGAAAACTGGCAGACTTCCATTGGTGACATGCTTGAACCTCTTAAGAAACATGATCAGAGGTGTACTATGATTTTTGGTTGTATTTAATGTGTAGGAGAATTCTAATGATCCCATGTTAGGAGCTTCTAACGGCTTGACATAGTGAAGTAGGATCCTATAGAGTTAGGGAATATTGTACACGGCCCTACGACTAGTATTAAGGAATACGACCCGTCATCCATGTAATTGTAACAAATTATCAACTTGTAAAAGATATCTAGGGAGTAATGAAACCTAAGTAAACACAACTTTCCCTATCATTGTTCACACCACTAGTTTAATTAGATTTATTTTCATTTCTGTTATTTTATTTTGGTTGCATCTTTAGTCATTTAGGTTAGTTGGCTAGAAACTAACTCCGCCCACTCTTCCAAAACCGAGATTTTTAATTGCTTTAATAAAATATAAAAATACAAAAAAGAATCATCCCTCACCTCTAGACCTAGTTCTTAGGCTTTATAATCCTAGCAACACTATTCCTGAGTTGAACGATCAATCTCCCGGTACTTGTCACTATATTATACTACAACGATCAGGTACACTGCCTGGTGGGGGTTGTAAGCTTCTCGAGATCCCTCGAGAGCTAAAGCCTGGTGCGATTCCCACTCATCAAGTTTTTGGCGCCGCAGCCCGGGGAATAGTTATTGTCTAGGTTAGAATTTCTTTTTATTAGGTCTACTTGCTAGATTCCTTTCTAGTAAGATTTTTATTTTTATTTTTAGGTTTTCTTTAGTCTATCTTTTTTTTTCTTTGTTTGTAAAAACCTTTCCATTGACTATTCCGTTAGCCATTATGGAGAACGCGAATCCACCATACTACCAACCACAAAATTCACCCACTCCAAATGATATCTTGATGTTTAAACAACATGAAGATGAACTTAGCTATGATGCATGGGCTCGTTGTAAATATTTACTCCGAAAAGTCCCTCATCATAATTCGATCTGTGGTCCCAAATTGAAATATTTTACCATCATGTCGACCACTATACCAAAATGGACATTGACCATACCGCAGATGGGGATCTTTGGGGATTAAGTGCTGATGAAGCATGGGAAGCCATAGAGAATTGTGCCATACTTGCCAAAAAAATGGACAACCAACAAATGTTGTGACGGATCAATTGATAGCAAGTTTGAGAGAACAAGCAAGAAGTTTGTTTGGGGATAATAAACCTATAGATGAGATAACTGGGTGCACGGAGTGGTTTGATTTCACCACAATACAAGTTTAGCACATTGGTAATCTTGATAAGATGATTTATTTTTCTGGAAGGGAAGCTTTGAATGTTCATTTTCTTGGAGGAAGATCTAACCTTGTTACCACACTATCCACACCGAACGAATCAGGGGAGTATTTGATTTCATTCTTTTACCTATTTTACTTTTACATTCTTTAATTGAACATTGGGGACAATGTTCATCCTAAGTGTAAGGGAAGAGTAAATGATGATACCTTATAGGATACACTTGCACTTGAGTTTGTTTGTTTGATGGTAGGTGTGTAATAAAACTAATAGAAATACTTGTTAGTGTAATTTTAGCGCCAAATTTAAAATTTTTTACAACATTTAGGAATGAAACTTTAGCCTTAGCAAGCGTCTCATGGATAGGAGTCGTATGACTAGCACAAAACCGTACCATTCAGAAAAATTTTCCACCCAAATATGTGAGGTTCGCCTTTATATTTGATAGGAAAAGCATTCATTATTAGTGCTTATGAGTGTACCGGTAGCATTTAGATTCTAGAACTTGCGTTAGTGATGCATCCCGAGACCGCTAGTGAGACTACATTCGTGTAGTAGGATTTACTACATGATAAGAGGCATTAGGATCACCCTTGTGTTAAACCCGTATCATAATTACTTGACCATTTAAGTCATATTACTTGGCTAGTAAAGTCAACTAATTTTTCCTACACCCTTAGCGTTGTACTCATTTTTAATACACGAAACCCCTAGTACACCCCTCCGAGCCTATCTTTTCGTTTCTAACTTTAAGCATCTTACTTAAAGGAAGAATTTGTTACAACCCACTTAAATGTACACCCAAATCGCCTTAGCCTTCCGTATATGCACTCATCTTTAGTGCATTATTGTTACATGTTTAAACCCTTAGTTAATTATCTAATTGATTGCAGGGTTGCTAAAGTCGAGTCATATCTTGTACATATTGTTTTGGGACGATTGGGACTCATGGGTAAAGTACTTGTGGTATGGAGTAATGGGGAAGAACATCATATTATTACCCCCAAATGTGCGTTAATCTTAAAAGTACTCCAAATGTTTTGATTATCTTGATTCGAGTCATTAGATTAGTTCATTGTAAAGTATGTAAAAATTCAAGTGTAAGGGGAATGTTCATTCCCTATGATGTAATACTTTGGATGGTGGGGTAAGAGTGTATGCAAAAAAATAATAAGAAAAAAAAATCAAAAAAATTAAGAAGAAGAAAAAAAATAGAAAAAGAAAAGAGAAAAAACATACGGACTACCATCCCGTTTCATTCTATGTTTATTTTGTGTTTTTGTTATTTTTCATTTATTAGCTTAAGTCGGGTCTAGTCTTGGCTTAGCAACTCCATATTGTACATGTAATTAACTAAGATGATTAACTCGCCACCAGTAAAGATTGCCTTTATCCAATAAAACCGTGTATTCCATATCCCTACACCTAACGTTATAACCCTTTAAAAGACCTCTTTGATAGTTTATCCTAGGTGCTTACGCCATGTGGTGGAGGTTTGATCCTTTCCCAAGCCTATGGTAATCTATTTTGCTATGACAGGTAGTGAGAGATGTTTTCCATTTCCTTATTGTGATATATACTTTATTACACCCGAGAGATGTGAGTATCTAAACACTATTTGTGAGGTGCTAGTGTATGACTTCCGTGCTAGTCTTTGGTCTTTAGTGGAGCGATTATTTGTTGTAATTACTTTTATATTAGTGTTTAATGACCCCTAACTTGTATTTTAATTAGAATAAAAGCGCATTTGCTTGAGGACAAGCAAATCTCAAGTGTAAGGGTATTTGATAAGGCGAAAAATGAACAGTTTTTAGGGGGTCATTTTAGCCTGGATTTGAATTTATTTGATCAAATATTGCCCTAAATCGTTTCTTTTGTCATTTTAGGTACTTTTGGAGTGAATTCTGGAAAAGGAAGCATTTTGGACGTTTTTGGAGCATAAAAGTGAAGAAAACGGCAAAGTATTAATTTTCCTTGCTAGGAACAGTACCTGACGGCGTCACCAATATCTTAATGACGGCGTCAAGAGTAATATAAGAAGTGGAAGTGGATAAAGTCCGTGACGATCCAGAGGAGTTTTGCACTATGGACATGGCGGCGTCACCATAGGCCGTCATGGTCCAAATGTGAGTGACGGCCCAGAGTAGAATAACACATGACGGTGTCAAAAGTGGATCTAGGCAATCCAATTTCATTATGGGCGGCGAGTTGACGGCGTCAGAATTTCCTTCTTGACGCTGTTACCCTGTAAAATCTATATATAGTTTTGCAATTTTCATTCATTAAAGAGTAACAACTAGGGTGTAACTTTGGAGACAAACCCTAGTCCGATTTTCACAGTTTTTTCAACGGTTTTTACCCTTTGAAACCCTTCATGTTTAATTGAGATAAGGACTCTTTCAATTCAATCAATATGTCTATGTGTTGTTTGAATATATCTTATACTTGTCTTGAATTTTACATGCTTGGCTAGATCTCTTGTGTGTTTGCTTAGATGTAGTGAAACCTAGATGTTAATTATGGGTTGATTGTGTGTTTATAGTTGTTACGGATGATTGTATTCGATGTTAGGCTTAAGAAAACTGGCAGACTTCCATTGGTGACATGCTTGAATGTCTTAAGAAACATGATCAGAGGTGTACTATGATTTTTGGTTGTATTTAATGCATAGGAGAATTCTAATGATCCCATGTTAGGAGCTTCTAATGGCTCGACATAGGAGTGAAGTAGGATCCTATAGAGTTAGGGAATATTGTACACGGCCCTACGACTAGTATTAAGGAATACGACCCGTCATCCATGCAATTGTAACAAATTATCAACCTGTAAAAGATATCTAGGTAGTAATGAAACCAAAGTAAACACAACTTTCCCACCCTAAGTATTACTTCAGAATATAGGATTATAGGATATGATATGTATAAGCGTTAAGAAAACTTTCAACAGGTTACTATAGCCGGCTTATGGCTTATTTGATTTTCGGCTTATGTTTCATAAGCTCACTTTTTGTGGCTTATTTTGAATCTTTTCGGCTTATATAAGTTTCTTATGTTATAATAAGCTTATATAAGCCGTAAAGTTTCAAAATAAGCCACAAAAATGAGCTTATGAAACATAAGACCAAAACCCAGTAAGCCATAAGCTGGCTATATAAGCCAAAACAAACGCACCCGTATATATACTCACGAGAGATAACTATCGAGCCTTTTTGTGAAAATGTCATGTATGTTCACCTTCCATGGCAAAGGCTAAAATAGTTGACACTAGTAATACGCCAAAATGAAAATTCATGTAGATGCCGGTTTGGTATATGTGTAAAATCAAATTTTTAAAAAGTAAATGGGTCAAGTATATTTTCATCTTATTCAGAAATTTAGATTTATTGAAGTAATATCGATTTTCTAATCATATTTGATACACTGATCATATAGAAAATGTTTGTTGTGTAATCGACCTGTTTCAACATGAATGAAAGATCTGCCCGTTGGACTTATTGCCAACCCACCCGACTCTCCCGTTGTTTTCTACCTCTGCCTAAAAGAGATGAAGTAATAATTTTAGTTTGTTAACGTGTATGCCTGGATGTAAACATCTGCAAATCATAAACTTAGATTCACACAGCCATAGAAATTGGATCCGACCTAGTTTTGCCCCTTAGTTTTGCAACTTTTTGGCTTATATAAGCTTATTCTGACATAATACATATGTATAAGCCGGAAAGCTTCAGAATAAGCCACATAAAGTAAGCTTATGAAACATAACCAAATAACTATATAAGCCGAAACAAACACCTCATTAAGCTTATTTGCCCGGCTTATTCAACCTTTGAAAATCCAGAAAGTTTGAGCTTATAAATAACAACTGTAGACAGATTATACCTGCCTCAAAATTTTAACAAGCCAGCCAATTAAGCTTAAACAAACACCCCATTCAGCTCCTACTACAGTAGAGATTGTGTTTTGTCTCTATATTTCGACAAAAAAGAAGTTGATTGTGTTTTGGGTTTAATATTCAACCTCATTCTGCTGCTACCACAGTAGACATTACTCATGACCAAGATGGTACCATCTTCCCTTCAACCTTAACTGTAACAATTCACATTTTCAGGTTAATTACTATTCCCGGGAAATTCACTATTCACATTTACTATTCATGTTACTATTCATTTTTACTATTCATTTTTTTCCGAAATTTTCCCGAAAGTTGATTTTTTATTTGATATTCTCAAGTGATAAATCATTTCCATGGCAAATTAAATGTTTGACATCCGTCAGATCATTTTCGTGAAAGTTATTAAGGAATTACACGGAATTACACGTTTTAGGGTAAAACGTCAATCAGAAATTCTACGCACAACGAAATTCAACCCCGTCAGGTGACCCCACATCGGAAAAATGTTTGACACGCTCATGATTTATTTGAGAATTAATCGTGACTGAGAAAAACATGACCAAAAACTTCCCAGCAGGTCACCCATGCCGTACTACTCTCGCATGAGCACGCTTAACCGTATGGGCGATTAACCGTTAGACCACAAAACGCGTTTCTAAGACAATTTGAGTTTTCAAATTATTAGAAAAAGTCAACATATTTTTCCCTCCTCCATTGACCAAAAATCATCCCTTGATGTTATAAGTCATTTCGTGATTTTTAGGCTTACGGTTTGATGTCTAAAAGACATTTAATACCAACCGACACTAGACTGAGCCCAGTCTAGACATTATAAGTCATTTTAAATCAATATTATCCTATTATAAAAGTAACATTTTACTTTTCTCAATATTACGCAATATTCAGCGTTTTACGCGAATTACGCGTTTTAGACCCGTGTTTCCAGTTTTTAGCAGGGTTTTAGCACCCGATAGATCCTACCACTCATTTTATATTTTATTATGGACTATATGGACATGTTTAACCATTCTTTCAAATTCCATAATTTTACGACACCCGGTTTTACGTTTTGAGGCTTAATCATTTACGATTGGCATTTCCCGGAGTCAAAACTAACCAAGTATCTTGGATAATACCAAGAAAAGTCCACACCCTTGCTCTCCAAGCTTACAAACCGACCTAGGAGGGGGGGAGTCATCCCATGTGGCTTCATCTCATGAAATTACCCCTAGATCATCTCTAAATTACAACTTGGTCACCAAGTTTTGGTAATTTCCTACTAGTTTCCTAACCTCCTCATTTGGACTATAAATACTCCCTTCCTCCCCTCATTTAAACGCCACCCTTCACCCTCCCCATCTTCTCATCCTTAGCTCATTCTCTTCCAAGTATCATGCAAGATTCAAGTACAAGTTCAAGGTTGAAACCCTAGTTTCTTTTAGATAATCAAAAATCTTCCAAACCCTAATATACTTGGTGATTTCTCTTGAGTTTGAATCCACTCAAGTCACCTAAACCTTCATCATCCATCTTTCAAGAATACCAAGGGTAGAAAGATTGCATGAAGTGAAAAAGGGTTGAAGCAAGTCTATCAAAGTCCTATCCTTACATGTTAACTTCCTTTCATCTTTGAAAGCCAAAAGTTGTGAGCCAAACCCTAACTTGATTCTTGTTAAATAATCATGTTCATGTTATTTACATATTATTTGTGCTATATTATGTCTTGTAGTTATGTCCATGATGTATAAAAGTGAGTAAAACAAGTTATTGTACTTGATTGATAAGACAAGTTCATAAAACAAGTAAACTAGTGACTTTGTTGGTATAACCACGACCAAAATGGTAAAATTATGATATTGGATCATTACATATTACAGTAGAGGACTTAACAAGGAAACCATAGCAATTTGAACCACCTAAAACGAGTATACGAGTCAAAAGTTACGCCCATTTGAAGTTACCAAAACTTTTCGGCAAACTGCCAAATACCATTCTGATCAAAATTGGGTTTTGAAAGTCATACTTCTGCTCCGATTCATCAAAAAGTTAAAACACGAAAGTTGTCCGGAACGACGTTTTCGTTCAGGAACAAAGAAGCTCGAGACCTAAAAACACTTTCCGAGTGATAAATTTCTTCAAATTCTAAACAGCCCATTTTTAGACAAAGTCATTACATATAGGTTATGGTTTATGAAGACCAAAGGGGTCTTATGACCTATAATCAAGACCACCACCATGGCTAGAGCCAAGGTTGTGTCTCATGACCTTGAAACAAGGACCAAGGGTCATGGCTAGGCCATGACGAAATGACCATAACAACTTACATAGGCGTAAACATGAAACAATGAATTAGGCGATAACATGAACAAGCAATTTGGATCTACTTCACTTAAAAGGAAACCATGAGATTTTACCAAGAGAAAATGGTCACACAAGACTTATGAAACTACCCCTAATAACAATCTTCATGTACAAATAAACTTTCCTAAGTTTATACAAATATCGGACATGTAACTTTCGGATCAAAACTTATATCTATATATTTCATCAACTACTACAATAGTAGGGAGCCTCATGTGAGGAGTTCATTATGTAAGCCGTCGAGTTGAGTTGTGGATTTACGAGTTAAAGTGTCCTGGCTCCTCGAACGCTTACTAACATGACTTCTGAATTATGTCGGCCCGAACGGTAGTAAACGATATACAAAACATACATGTTTCATGAATCATTACTTTCAAAGACTTACAATATACATCATACCACATCATGGACTAAATGCAAGATATATATATAGGCACTACTTCATATTCTTTACTCCAATCCTAAGTCGCGACATTCTATTATAGGTTGCTCGTAGAAACCTTCACGATTCAACCGTTACATTCATTACTTGCTATCTTACTTAAGGTGAGTTCATAGCCCCACTTTACATTACTTCAATGTTTTACAAACCCTTGGGGGGAATACATGCTATTTCTAAACCGAACACAATGCTTTGAAACTGTATGCTGCCTGATTGTTTTATTATCACTAAGTACCTTCCTTGCCAAACCGAGATCCTTTATTATGAACCATTTAATCACTAGAAATAGTGAGCGCGAATATTAATAATAAGCCTATTGGGATTGACGAATCCCATTTGTATTGACTAAGTGCAAACAAATGCATTAATATTTGAGACATTAGGTATGACGGCAAAGTATCTACCGGGATAACTCCGCCGATTGATATTGGTACCCGTTAACGTTATGGTGTCATAAGCTTAGTAATGATAATACCTGTTTTGTTTTCCAAACATTGGTGTGAGCCTATAACTCACACTACCAACATATTGTGTTCAATCGATTTAACAAACTCTATGAATATCACTCAACCTTTGTGTTGACCTCTCAAGCATGTATTTCAGGTTCATGACGATCAAGGATGGCACGGAAGGACACGGATGCTCAAGAGGGCTATAAATTTTATTATCATTCAAAACTCATTTATTATACATTGTAAACATGGAACCAATTGGGACCTCATTTTGAAATCTCTGATATTTATATAATTTGAATGATACATCTTTTAAAACGACTCAATTGGAGTTTGTTTTCTATTATTGTGACTATTGTGCCGTCAAGTAACACCCAGTTCGAATTCCGCTGCAACCATGAATTGGGGGTGTTACAGATTGGTACCAGAGCCATGGTTATAGAGAAACGGGTCTAATTGAGACCTAAACTATAACTACAATCACAAACAAAAACATTTTATAGCCTTCCGCTCTCCGTGTCTTCCATCCTCCAGACGATTATGGACTTAGTAAGCATGTTATGATACACAAACATATTAGTATATTCATATATACCCATTTTGAGCATTTCCCCGTAAGCATTAGTATATTGATATATAAACTTGGTTTATTTTCAATCATTTATCTAAACAATGGACTAAACATATCCGCGTATGCCTATTCTAAGGCATTTCGGCACAACCAGATTCTCCCAATCATATTCCTACTCCAACATTATATGTCCAAGACATTGTATGTTACAATGGTCTCATTCATTTCCAAGACATTGTGAGATACAATGGTCTCATTCATTTCCAAGACATTGTGAGATACAATGGTCTCATTCATTTTCCAAGACATTGTATTATACAATGGTCTTAACCATTTCTCAAATGTTTTGAGTCACACAATGGTCTAACCTACTTCCCAGACATTGTGAATTGCACAATGGTCTAACCTACTTCCCAGACATTGTGAATTGCACAATGGTCTAACCTACTTCCGAGACATTGTGTTTTGTGCAAAGGGTCTCTAGAATTATTCCATCACATCATCAATATCATTTCATATGATATCAAAAACCCGTCACAACCTATCGATTTCTAAATAGAAATATGAGATTTTTAAAGGACAAACAAATCCATTACCTACAAAAGCTGAAGTTCAGCTTTACATTCATCAAAGTTTTCTTATGAAACCTTCATTATTAAAAGTTCGTGATCCTGGCCAAGTATGTTCTATTTTAGAACTACTTAAAACTTCCTTTCCATACGTACCTACCCTTACTATCTTCTATGCAATGGAATGTGAAAACATACGTTACAAGTCTCTTATGGCGGGACTTGCAACTGAATGGTTTGACATCGCCTTTGTTTAGTGGACAGTTTCCCGAAAGCAACGGACGTATCACAAGTATACCTAATTTAGGTATTTGAAAATTTTATCGAACCTTGGCTAAATATAGACTAGTCACCTATATTTAACCTAGGGACAGTGGAATATAGTCTGACTAACTATATTCGACTTAAAATTTTCAAATACTGAGAATAGTTGTACTAGGGTTATGTTTAGGTTGATTTCCTACTTTAACTCGATAAACCACCAGAATACATTAAAACAATCTAGAGACACGATAGTGCCTTATCACTCAGCAAGATCTTAACACCTTATTTGTATGATCTAAATTCATTCTTGAAAATTTTCATTTATGAGATAATCCGAATTACTATCTTGGGATAGTTACCAATTTTCCTCTTCATCCTGTAGAAGTACTATCCTGTTTAGGTCCTAAGGATACCATTCCATCATAAACTTTTAAAATCTCTCAAGATTTTTAAAGCAAACTCAACATCTATACCTAAGAGTATTAATGTTAAGCATACACTAAGCACTTTTGTTCATCAACATATCACGACATTACCTTCACAACCGTGGCAAACACAAGCTCATTAATAGATCTTGATGCACTTTTTAAGCTCAAATCATCCTTAGTTACACCACAAGCACCCTCATCAGCTTTACAAGATTGAATATTCATCTTGTACTTTTGGAACACCAGTATCATCTCGTAATACCCTACCTTGTAACTCACCGACTAAGTATGAATGTTGTGTAGGATGATTTGTAATTATTTGAATGGATTGGGATGCCTTTTCATTTAAATAAAGACATTGTAAATCACTAAACCATAAGTTTATATTCCCCTATTTACATTGTTTGGGATGCCTCTCTATGTAAATAAAGAATTATAAACAAGTGGGCTTATTTGTATCCGAAATAACATAAGTATGAAGTCAATAAACACTAGGTACAACAACCGATTACCTACTAGGCTATGATTGCAATTACTATCTCAATTCCTATTAATATTCGACTGCTATATCAATTTTCTTTGATATTCGACTATTACCATACCTTTCCTACATAAAAGTTATGCCGACACACGACGCAGACCCCTAGAATTCCAAATCGGAGATAGGGTTATGCTAAAGGTATCGCCTTGGAAAGGCTTGATACGATTCGGTAAACGAGGAAAACTAAACCTAAGATACATCGGACCATTCAAAATCCTAGCCAGGATTGGCCATGTGGCGTACAGACTTGAGCTTCCATCAGAACTCAGTAGTGTACACCCCACTTTCCATGTATCCAACCTAAAGAAATGCTTGTCGGATGAATCACTCGTGATTCCACTCGATGAAATTCAACTCAATGACGATCTTCAATTTATTGAGGAACCCGTAGAAATCATGGACCGAGAGGTCAAACAACTCAAGCAAAGCCGTATTCCAATTGTCAAAGTTCGTTGGAACTCACGACGTGGTCCTGAATACACATGGGAACGAGAGGACCAGATACGAAATAAATACCCACATCTTTTTATCAACAAAGTTTCTACTCTCAACGCAAATTGATCTCCGGGACGGAGCTCTCATATGGGGTGGAGACTGTAACAATTCACATTTTCAGGTTAATTACTATTCCCGGGAAATTCACTATTCACATTTACTATTCATGTTACTATTCATTTTTACTATTCATTTTTTTCCGAAATTTTCCCGAAAGTTGATTTTTTATTTGATATTCTCAAGTGATAAATCATTTCCATGGCAAATTAAATGTTTGACATCCGTCAGATCATTTTCGTGAAAGTTATTAAGGAATTACACGGAATTACACGTTTTAGGGTAAAACGTCAATCAGAAATTCTACGCACAACGAAATTCAACCCCGTCAGGTGACCCCACATCGGAAAAATGTTTGACACGCTCATGATTTATTTGAGAATTAATCGTGACTGAGAAAAACATGACCAAAAACTTCCCAGCAGGTCACCCATGCCGTACTACTCTCGCATGAGCACGCTTAACCGTATGGGCGATTAACCGTTAGACCACAAAACGCGTTTCTAAGACAATTTGAGTTTTCAAATTATTAGAAAAAGTCAACATATTTTTCCCTCCTCCATTGACCAAAAATCATCCCTTGATGTTATAAGTCATTTCGTGATTTTTAGGCTTACGGTTTGATGTCTAAAAGACATTTAATACCAACCGACACTAGACTGAGCCCAGTCTAGACATTATAAGTCATTTTAAATCAATATTATCCTATTATAAAAGTAACATTTTACTTTTCTCAATATTACGCAATATTCAGCGTTTTACGCGAATTACGCGTTTTAGACCCGTGTTTCCAGTTTTTAGCAGGGTTTTAGCACCCGATAGATCCTACCACTCATTTTATATTTTATTATGGACTATATGGACATGTTTAACCATTCTTTCAAATTCCATAATTTTACGACACCCGGTTTTACGTTTTGAGGCTTAATCATTTACGATTGGCATTTCCCGGAGTCAAAACTAACCAAGTATCTTGGATAATACCAAGAAAAGTCCACACCCTTGCTCTCCAAGCTTACAAACCGACCTAGGAGGGGGGGAGTCATCCCATGTGGCTTCATCTCATGAAATTACCCCTAGATCATCTCTAAATTACAACTTGGTCACCAAGTTTTGGTAATTTCCTACTAGTTTCCTAACCTCCTCATTTGGACTATAAATACTCCCTTCCTCCCCTCATTTAAACGCCACCCTTCACCCTCCCCATCTTCTCATCCTTAGCTCATTCTCTTCCAAGTATCATGCAAGATTCAAGTACAAGTTCAAGGTTGAAACCCTAGTTTCTTTTAGATAATCAAAAATCTTCCAAACCCTAATATACTTGGTGATTTCTCTTGAGTTTGAATCCACTCAAGTCACCTAAACCTTCATCATCCATCTTTCAAGAATACCAAGGGTAGAAAGATTGCATGAAGTGAAAAAGGGTTGAAGCAAGTCTATCAAAGTCCTATCCTTACATGTTAACTTCCTTTCATCTTTGAAAGCCAAAAGTTGTGAGCCAAACCCTAACTTGATTCTTGTTAAATAATCATGTTCATGTTATTTACATATTATTTGTGCTATATTATGTCTTGTAGTTATGTCCATGATGTATAAAAGTGAGTAAAACAAGTTATTGTACTTGATTGATAAGACAAGTTCATAAAACAAGTAAACTAGTGACTTTGTTGGTATAACCACGACCAAAATGGTAAAATTATGATATTGGATCATTACATATTACAGTAGAGGACTTAACAAGGAAACCATAGCAATTTGAACCACCTAAAACGAGTATACGAGTCAAAAGTTACGCCCATTTGAAGTTACCAAAACTTTTCGGCAAACTGCCAAATACCATTCTGATCAAAATTGGGTTTTGAAAGTCATACTTCTGCTCCGATTCATCAAAAAGTTAAAACACGAAAGTTGTCCGGAACGACGTTTTCGTTCAGGAACAAAGAAGCTCGAGACCTAAAAACACTTTCCGAGTGATAAATTTCTTCAAATTCTAAACAGCCCATTTTTAGACAAAGTCATTACATATAGGTTATGGTTTATGAAGACCAAAGGGGTCTTATGACCTATAATCAAGACCACCACCATGGCTAGAGCCAAGGTTGTGTCTCATGACCTTGAAACAAGGACCAAGGGTCATGGCTAGGCCATGACGAAATGACCATAACAACTTACATAGGCGTAAACATGAAACAATGAATTAGGCGATAACATGAACAAGCAATTTGGATCTACTTCACTTAAAAGGAAACCATGAGATTTTACCAAGAGAAAATGGTCACACAAGACTTATGAAACTACCCCTAATAACAATCTTCATGTACAAATAAACTTTCCTAAGTTTATACAAATATCGGACATGTAACTTTCGGATCAAAACTTATATCTATATATTTCATCAACTACTACAATAGTAGGGAGCCTCATGTGAGGAGTTCATTATGTAAGCCGTCGAGTTGAGTTGTGGATTTACGAGTTAAAGTGTCCTGGCTCCTCGAACGCTTACTAACATGACTTCTGAATTATGTCGGCCCGAACGGTAGTAAACGATATACAAAACATACATGTTTCATGAATCATTACTTTCAAAGACTTACAATATACATCATACCACATCATGGACTAAATGCAAGATATATATATAGGCACTACTTCATATTCTTTACTCCAATCCTAAGTCGCGACATTCTATTATAGGTTGCTCGTAGAAACCTTCACGATTCAACCGTTACATTCATTACTTGCTATCTTACTTAAGGTGAGTTCATAGCCCCACTTTACATTACTTCAATGTTTTACAAACCCTTGGGGGGAATACATGCTATTTCTAAACCGAACACAATGCTTTGAAACTGTATGCTGCCTGATTGTTTTATTATCACTAAGTACCTTCCTTGCCAAACCGAGATCCTTTATTATGAACCATTTAATCACTAGAAATAGTGAGCGCGAATATTAATAATAGGCCTATTGGGATTGACGAATCCCATTTGTATTGACTAAGTGCAAACAAATGCATTAATATTTGAGACATTAGGTATGACGGCAAAGTATCTACCGGGATAACTCCGCCGATTGATATTGGTACCCGTTAACGTTATGGTGTCATAAGCTTAGTAATGATAATACCTGTTTTGTTTTCCAAACATTGGTGTGAGCCTATAACTCACACTACCAACATATTGTGTTCAATCGATTTAACAAACTCTATGAATATCACTCAACCTTTGTGTTGACCTCTCAAGCATGTATTTCAGGTTCATGACGATCAAGGATGGCACGGAAGGACACGGATGCTCAAGAGGGCTATAAATTTTATTATCATTCAAAACTCATTTATTATACATTGTAAACATGGAACCAATTGGGACCTCATTTTGAAATCTCTGATATTTATATAATTTGAATGATACATCTTTTAAAACGACTCAATTGGAGTTTGTTTTCTATTATTGTGACTATTGTGCCGTCAAGTAACACCCAGTTCGAATTCCGCTGCAACCATGAATTGGGGGTGTTACATTAACCACACGTATCTTGAATCATTTGCTTGATTAGTTTAGTATTACAACTTCAGAACGTAGGATATGATATGTGTATATTCACGATCGAGCCTTTTTGTGAAAATGTCATGTATAAGTTCACCTTCCATGGCAAAGGAAAAAGTTGACACTAGTAATAAGCCAAAATGAAAATGCCGGTTCGGTATATGTGTAAAATCAAAACTGTAAAAAGTAAATGGGTCAAGTGTATTTTCTTCTTATTCAGAAATTTAGATTTGTATTGAAAGTTATATCGATTTTCTAATCATATTTGGTACGCTGATAATATAGAAAATATCTTGTGTAATCGACCTGTTTCAACATGATACATGAATGAATGATCTACCCGTTTGACTTATTGCCAACCCACCCGACCCTCCCATTTTTTTCTCTCTGCCTAAAAGAGACGAAGTAATAGTTCTAGTTTCTTAAGTTTTAATGTAAACATCGAAGTATCGAACTTTGATTCACACAGCCATAGAAATTGGATCCGACCTAGTTTTGCCCGGTAGTTTATGTCCTATTCTTTGGTTCACAAGCAATTGCCTTCTTTGAAGGTGTAGACTAATTAAAAAACTTTCCTTTGTTAGTTTTGATGACAAGTGAATGGAGATCAGATCATGAGAAACTTATCAGACACCCTTTTTTGTTTGCTGAGATATCTAAAGGAAATAACAGTTTAGCTCAACTATTTTGCTTAATTTAAAGAAAAGTCAAGTACTTTTTGTCACTAATGGGTCGTTAGATCAGGTTGTAAAGTTTCGGGGGTCAAAATGTAAAAGTCATCATAAGCAAGTTTTGGCTAATGCACGTTGTATAATGTGAAAATTGTAAAATCCTTAGTTACATACTTAGAGATGACGTGTGACGTAATTTTTTAAGAATATGTGATTAGTCAAATGTCTATATTGTGATGGTTGCCTAATAACTTTTATCTAATGTTTATGTCAATACGACAACCTTGTCATAGTCGCCCACAAATGATAATTGATGCAACTTTCATGAGAAGCGGGTACTAAATGATCTTTCAATGTAACACTTATGTGTTATCTGGTGATTTAGGCTCAGAAATGCCATGCTAACAGGTGTAGAAAAGTGTTAATTAGTTTCACCTCTGTTTTAGGTAGCATCATGACAAAGTCGCCAAAGTTCAATTTGTGCAAATGGGCATCTCCTGACAATAAAGACTCCTCTTTGGAGAAGGAAAACATCAAGGAAGATGAGCAGTTGAAAGAAAACATAGTAATTACCTATATTGCGCACGACAACGGTTTGATAATATTTTATAGGGCATTTCCTGACAATAAAGACTACTCTTTGGAGAAGGAAAACATTGAGGAAGATGAGCAGTTAAAAGAAAATATTAACAGCCAACGCGATTCTGGTAAATATATGTAATTACCTATAATGCGCACACAACGGTTTGATAATATTTTATAGGGCAGTGCTTATATTGCTTCATTATCATAGCAAAACGTATAGTAATGCATATTTCTTATCAAAATCTATGATTTTTCCAAGCTAACTTTACAAATGAGAATTGTCTTTTGTTTCTTGTAAAGAAGTGTAGCTTGACTTCGGAGACTATTTTAACCTCAATTTTTATTGAAAAACTTGCCTCTACAAGCAAGAATTCTCGTCTTTCGTTCCAAATGAGAGATGTTTCAGCCTTTTGAAACCAAATGCGAACACATTTTTTCCACATACATAATTGATGCTGAGTTTGTTACTTATTTGTAATTTTTTATATCGGTCGATTTTTGCAAATTTTGATGATATTGCCAATTCATTAAATCAATGATATTTTTTGAAGTCTGAATTCTTCGTTTATCATATGGAAGGATTAAACTCCAAGAAAAGTTTTAATTATCGCAACTTTGTGCGAAGTTTGAATGGAAGGATCTGTTATATTTACTGACTACTTATAAAGGTATCTTTGTTCATAAAGGAAGCCAGGAGAGTTCACCGGAAAGCAGCATTGAATCTGTTACTAATGCATCACCAAGAGAAAGCAACGGATCTGAAATCAATGCATCACCACGTAAAATAGAGAATCCTGAGAGTGAATCAATACGGTTCTGAAGTTTGTTTCAACTTTCTTTTCTGACAATAGTAGAAATACATTTTTGCAAGAACAATCATTAGTTTTTTTAACCAACAGTGGAAGTATGCTAATTTGACATGTAACCACCAAGTTGCTATTTTGATTAAACGAAGAGCTGCTAAGTATTTTATGATTGTGACTCCCTTGCTATCTTCTATGTTATGTATGCAGCTTCAGAAAGAACGAGCAAAGGTACTATCAATGTTTGGGACTTTAGTTTCACCCAAGCTTCGGGCCTCTCAACTTACATTTGAGACAGGTGAATTCAGAAAGCTATTTGTAGAAAATTATCGAACTCCGAGCATAACGATATCTGTTCTTGTTCATCATTTTTCCTGACTTGTGTTAAAAAGAAGTAATTGTTTCCTTTGTTGTGCAGCGCTAGAAACACTCGTAGAAATAGAAACTGCTCGTTCATCTATTCTTAAATCTTATGAG
The DNA here is from genome assembly GCA_030686995.1 of Artemisia argyi. Classification (NCBI taxonomy): domain Eukaryota; kingdom Viridiplantae; phylum Streptophyta; class Magnoliopsida; order Asterales; family Asteraceae; genus Artemisia; species Artemisia argyi. The sequence goes on along the minus strand of CM060702.1, from coordinate 241,265,111 downwards.
GTGTTACATAGGGATATGAAAAGCACCAAGGAATGACGAATGATAGGGGTTCAACTGTCCAAAATAAAATAATTGAAGCAATGAAAATTGATGCTAAACACTCCACCTTAGACTTCGGATTTTGTTCATCAGATAATGGATCTTGAAATTTTGTGTAATAGTTTATGAGCAAAAGATCTTGGATTGTTGTTTGCAGCAATTGTATTAATATCTGAAATACTAATTTATTTGACTTTAGACGGCTAAGAAATTCTCCTTGATGTGTTACTCTCTTTTATATCATATTGGTTTATTTCGGATATTGTCACACCCCCAATTTACCTGACTTGCAGCGGAATGGAATACCTGGGGGTGTCTGTCATAGCACCACAGTTACAGTTACATTGAACGACCTAAAGTGTCGTTTGGAAAATACTGCATTTGATCATTGAAATAATCCAGAGTTTACAAAATGAGGTCCCCAAAATGTGTTGCAAGTTTATGAAAACAAGTCCTACTAGATCAAATGTTTACATAAGTGCATGAAATAATGATGAGACGCGTCGACTCCGCGACTCCATGAAGGTCCAAATGCATGTCACATGAGCTACCTTAGTAACCTGAAATACATTGCTAAAACGTCAACACGAATGTTGGTGAATTCCATAGGTTTGTAAAATGTAATGATGTACGGCCACCACAAGTAAAAGTGCAAGATAAAAATCTCATGAAAATTGTACAATAGCCTTAAGCTCATGACACCGAAGCTATGACTGATGAAATTCTATGCCCCTCCCGAATGTTCTGCCGAAACAGTCAAATGTAAAAGACATGACATGCATCCGCTTACTGTTGGTAATCATTACCACGGATGGAGGCGTCACCCTCGATAGATCTATCCACTCACTCTCGCTTAACGGTAAATTAACGGTTCATGATGATACAGGGGACTTATCACATGGCAAGGTAACTTAAGCTATGTACATGTTTGAATACTTGGGCTCGTACTGAAATGATTGATGCAATGTATTCCCCCCGTGGGATTTGAAAACAATCAAAATGTTGAATTGAAAACGGGGCTATGAAAACTCACCTTAACTGATGAAACCGTGATGAAATGAAATGAACACCAATGAACAATTAGCTGTCGCAACCCAATGAACAATTAGCTGTCGCAACCCAATATGATGATACCATGAACATGTAATGAGCTGAAAAACAAGGCGCGCACACTAGCCGCAACCTAATATGAATGATGAACGATCTACTTTAGATCATGAAATGATGTTATGAATGTCCATGCACATGTTTCCTATACCACTCTACTCTTTGAAAAATACTTGTTGTTATCAAAAGTATATATTTCAAGAATTTGGAAAAATATTGCTATTAGAAAATATAATAAGCTAGTTGTAATATATATATATATACTTATATATATATCGTATGTTTCCATGTTAATGTTGAAATCCTCGGGTTGTAATCCTTGTAATATCGCCTTGAAATGATGAAAATATACTTGTAATAACTAATACTTCATTAGTTATAAAATTTGGTACTTGATATTATTTCTAGCTTATAAAAGTACTTCGTAGTTTTTGTGCCAATTTTTATTAAAAGCTGTCAAATAAAAATGGTTTTAGCCGATATTCAAACATGAATATCTTTGTCGTTATATGTCCGTTTTACTTGTTCTTTATATCCACGGTTACGTCTTAGTATGTAGTAATATATTTTGGAAAGCTCGGCTCCTCCGGGTTACGTCTAAAGTCTCTTTTTGACCAATGAAAAACGTCCAACAGCAACAAATTTCCAGAAAATACTTTTCGTCAACAATCTTGCAAAAATCATAACTTCTTCGTTATTAACTCTTTTTAATCCGTTCTTTCGCCTACGGATTCGTTTTTGAAAGTATTTTCTAAAAATTTTGCCAAAGTTCCCTTGGTGTTTACTGATTTTCCAGATTTTTACAAAACGGGACAGCATGTCTAAAATAGGTTCCAAATCATGTTTTCAAGGTTTAAAACTAATTTCTACCATCACCAAACCTCTTGTAATCACCACATAGCTAATCTAATCCTACCATACACCTTCTTAGGGTGCCATGGACTCCTAACCAAGTTATTAGAGCAAGGGGATTTATAACTAAAAAGTTAGGGTTTGTATGTTTCTTTTTAGACAAAATAAAGGGTGGTATAGCTCATTGTACATGGTTTTTAGCATGGAAATCATGTAATACATGTAAAAATAAGATGATCCATGAAAAAAATAAAGTTGAATACTTACTTGACAAAATGAGATGATTATAGGATGATTATGCTTGATGTTCTTGTGTTTTTGTTGCTTGATTCTTGATTAGGCATGTAAAAGGAACAAGTTTAGTGTTATAGCTTTTGAAAAATGATCACTTGATCTTGGTGATTAATTTGGGTCGTGGGTTTGCAAGGGAAAATGGAGAAGATGAGATGAAAATTGATCTTAGCTAAAAAGTGTGATTTATGATTTAGGAAATTTGGTAAAGTTAGGTTTTAATAGGTTTATTAGTATAAAACTAATGAATTAATGCCCAAGGTTAAAAGGGGTGTCTCATGGCCGGTTTTGGTGTGAAAAGGAGTAGCCAAAACGGTTTTGATCACTTGGGAAATAAAGTTATAATAATGATAAAAACATATTAAAAATATGTTGGGTACATTTACTGAGTGATCGGGTGATTATTGTTTAGTTTTCACGAAAACCGTCGTTATATTCATAAGCGTACGTTATAAATAAAATAAATTTCCAAAATACTGGGTAACTGAATGTTATAACTTTTATGATGTTAAAATGGATATAAAAAATATGTCGGGACCATTGTGGGAATATTTAGATATATTCGTCGTGTATAAACCGGGTGTTAACGTTTATTTATAAATAATTATAAGGAAAACGTTAAATGTATCAAATATATAAATTTGAAAATCCTAAGAGTGGTATAACATGTAAATGACCTACTGATGATATGCAGACTGTCTTCAGTCCGTATGAAATGTCATTACTGATAATGCATGAATTCGCACCTGAACCAATATGGTTACGCGAATTTGAATACCCGTAAACTAAATTTACGATGAAATGTGTAATGCACGTGAATGATGAAATCTTTTCCCGCAATGAATAGTATTCCGTGAATAGTAAAATTTTTGAATGCTTCTCTGAATGTCAAACTGACACCAAAAATGATGAATAGTAAACTGATGAATAGTGTTTTGATGAATAGTGTTTGATGAATAGTGTTTTCCAAAGTTCGGGAAATGACCTGAAATGGTGAGTTGTGACAGATATATACCAAAAGAAAAATGATACATATATATGCCTAATAAACAGGCCTAAAACTAAACCTACAATTGTTTTTGGGTAAAAATGTTTTTACCCTGGTCAAGTATATTAAAAAGCAATAAGGTTAAGGCAATATGGTAACGCACCATGTTAACTATAGACAAAGAACACACCCTTTGTGCTTTAAACCACAACTCATGATATTGACATGCCAACCTCACAAAAGAAAGAAACCTAGCCGAAAGCAAAAAACTACATCAAAAGAAAGTACAGCTAGGCTACACCACATAGAATATTATGTTATGCGATCCCTCATTAAATAAGTAAGAAGTTTCCATCTTGCTAGCACGAGCTCCACATTCGACGTCTTCTTGAAATGAAAAGTTAGTAACTTGAGACGAACCGTAGAAATAATAACATCAACGACTTGATTCGCGGTTCTCTTCTTCTTTTTAAACAACCTTGAGTTCCTCTCTTGCCAAATCATGTACGATGAAGCAGCAAATACAAGCTTTGAAATAATACTAATGGCATACCTGATGAAAGAAGCCAAGCCATAATATTATCCAATGATATAGTACTAGAAGACATACCCGATTCCAAACACACCCGAGACCATACTTTGCGAAGAGAAGGAACATTCAAAAAATAGGTGATTGTGGGAATCCGGAATATGTAATTAGTTTAAAAATTAAACTAACTTATCCTTTATATAATAAATGAATGACTTATTTCGGAGTAATTTTGCAAAATCAATCCTATTAAAAAAAGAATTAGGTCAATCATGTTGCTCAAGGGTGTGTTTGGTAGAGCCCAATCGGAATGAAGGAATGGATTTCATACCGATTAAAGGTGTTTGGTTAGTGGACCAAGAATGAAATGGGTATATCATAGACATAGACTCATTACCCACCAATTTGGTGTCTATGAAATCCATTCGGTGGACCATTCTCTTTTCCACTACAAAATTTAATTATCTATACACTTTTTTATACCATATTTCGTTATCCAAACATAAACAATGATAACGATAAACTTAATTATATCAATTGTTATTCTATCTCATACCAAATCTGTTACTATAGCAACAAACCAAACAGGCCCTACCAAAATGATGTGTCATTTTGTGATTGGTTTAATTAGAGAGAAGAAGTGATAAAACCACAAAAGAACTTTCACAAAAACTCTTACAAAATGATGTGTCATTTTGTGATTGGTTTTATTAGTGAGAAGAAAAAGAATATATAAAAAAATGCAGCAATACATCATTTTGTAAAAGTGCTTATAAAGTTTCATTTGTGGTTATATCGTTTCTCCTTTTAAAGGTATAATTTATAAACCAATATAGATATCTTTTGTCAAAATATGTTTTACTTAAAAAAAAAAGTTATATAAGTTACATTAAAAAAATCTGTTAAGTTTGACTACTTAAATACCTTATTGTGATATTTTATTAGCTAGTTCCATTATTCTCTTTCAATTTCACATTTCAATATAATTTTGGCCAATGTTTTAAAACCCGAGTTCGAAATCGACCCAGTCGAGTTACCGGGCACCGGTTCGACCACCGGGTCAACCCTATATTCAGTTTATTACTTTTTTTTTTTTTTTTCGACCGGGTCACCTGGTTCAACCTCCGGATCAACCGGTTCGACCGCCGGGTCAACCCGGGTTTTTATTAAAAAACTTTGAAAAAACAAAACCTGGCCGAGTTTCGAGAACCGGGTTGACCCGGGTCACTCAAAAATCGGCAGGTCTAATCGGTTAACCCGATTTTAGTAACCCAGGTTTTTTTGACTCGTTTTTTTGGTCGGAACCGTTCGAACCGGTTAACTCGGCCAGGTCGACCCGGGTTTCAAAACACTATTTTTACCATCTTCTGACGTGTGTTTATTTTTCATAACTATAGTATTATGACTATTTTCTGACATGTGTAGTTTCCTCTTAAAAAATGATTTTGTTGGTTAGGTGATAATTTTTTCATAACTATAGTATTATGAGCACACATTCTACTATTATCCAAACAATAATTGTCCCACCTGTATTAAATCGATATGCAAGTTGTGTGTGTATGTAAACCCATCATTTAGTATAGTAGGGCCGTAGGGGATTTTTTAATGTCTCACCCAAGGCATCAAATGTGTCAGATCGGGCCTGCTATCCACATGGTATATGGATATGTACGAAATTAATGGTAAACATACATATGAGAAATGTCAAAGTTCGTGATAAGACACTTTTCCCCCTATGGCTGGCATTTATTAATAATAAGACTAAAGGATATACAAAGTCAAGAAAATACACACTCATATTTAATTCACGTGTTTCTTCTTTTTTTCTTTTTCAACATTTCATCTTTAATCCTTAGGTCCCCAAAAGAATACAATGTTACCCCTAAACTTCGTCATCAAAAGAAACAAATCTCGTGCAGCCCGTTATTGCATCATTCAAGCTAAAAAATTATGTTATTTTGTTATAAAGGACCATTTTGTTGTTCTATATTAAGGGGTGTTTCTTTGTCACTTATTTGACTTACAAGCCTAGATTTAGGTAGGGCCACTTATTCAACATGGGAGGCGTGCCACACCTGATTTTGAATCACGAAGTGTAAATGTTTCCAAAAATATCATTATATGATATGTGTGACGCCTGGTAATATATTTGCACTACCTACTTTTGCAACTTTAGTTTTGTTATAAACCTTTTAACAGTGCAAATCTTATTATTTTTGGTAAAAGAAAATTTGTGCAAGAACTTCCCAAAACATTTTGTGCAACACCGAATCGTTGGTCTATCTCTGTGTTTATGTGTTTCAATTTTTATTATTTAGGCCCATACATCTAACATGGTCAAAGTGTAACATGCTCAACATATTGAACCTACTTTCAAATTTACTAATTGATGAAGTTTGTCAAGTGAATGGAAGTTTCATACATTTTAATTGGTAATTTCATAAAATGTACGAGGAAATTGGTTGTTTAATTATGTGTGCAAAGTAAATTGCAAAACTTAAGTCTTTAGAGTTTCTGAATGGTTGAGTCGATTTGACAAAGTTAAAGCAAGTTTGAAGAAATATGGCAAGTATAAGCTCTAGGTTAAGCAATTTGATCACAGGAGTCCATGGCATACATGTTCAAAAGTGTGTTTGGTTTGAGGTTGAATTGCAGAGAGCTCAAGTTAATCATGAAGCTGAGGTTATTCAGTATAGTAACGATAATGTTGCATTAATCAAGATGACTGAAGCTAAGGTTAAACAGATTGAAGAAAATACAAACACGAGATGCTTAGTAAATGAGCACATCTGCCTGGTAAAGGAGCAAGAAAGTTTCTTAGAAAATACAAACACGAGATGCTTATAAAGGTTTCTTTGTTCATAAAGGAAACCAGGAGAGTTCACCGGAAAGCAGCATTGAATCTGTTACTAATGAATCACCAAGAGAAAGCAACGGATCTGAAATCAATGCATCACCACATAAAATAGAGAATTCTGTGAGTGAATCAATATGTTTCAACTTTCTTTTCTGACAATAGTAGATATACATCGTTGCAAGAACAATCATTAGTTTCTTTTAACCAACAGTGGAAGTATGATAACTTGACAAGTAACCACCAAGTTGCTATTTTCATTAAACGAAGAGCTGCTAAGTATTTTATGATTGTGACTCCCTTGCTATCTTCTATTTTATGTATCCAGCTTCAGAAAGAACGAGCAAAGGTACTATCAATGTTTGGGACTTTAGTTTCACCCAAGCTTCGGGCCTCTCAACTTACATTTGAGAAAGGTGAATTCAGAAAGCTATTTGTAGAAAATTATCGAACTCCGAGCATAACGATATCTGTTCTTGTTCATCATTTTTCCTGACTTGTGTTAAAAAGAAGTAATTGTTTCCTTTGTTGTGCAGCGCTAGAAACACGCGTAGAAATAGAAACTGCTCGTTCATCTATTCTTAAATCTTATGAGGTGTTACATAGGGATATGAAAAGCACCAAGGAATGACGAGTGATAGGGGTTCAACTATCCAAAATAAAATAATTGAAGCAATGAAAATTGATGCTAAACACTCCACCTTAGACTTCGGATTTTGTTCATCAGATAATGGATCTTGAAATTTTGTGTAATAGTTTATGAGCAAAAGATCTTGGATTGTTGTTGTTTGCAGTAATTGTATTAATATCTGAAATACTAATTTATTTGACTTTAGACGGCTAAGAAATTCTCCTTGACGTGTTACTCTCTTTTATATCATATTGGTTTATTTCGGATATATACCAAAAGAAAAATGATACATATATATGCCTAATAAACAGGCCTAAAACTAAACCTACAATTGTTTTTGGGTAAAAATGTTTTTACCCTGGTCAAGTATATTAAAAAGCAATAAGGTTAAGGCAATATGGTAACGCACCATGTTAACTATAGACAAAGAACACACCCTTTGTGCTTTAAACCACAACTCATGATATTGACATGCCAACCTCACAAAAGAAAGAAACCTAGCCGAAAGCAAAAAACTACATCAAAAGAAAGTACAGCTAGGCTACACCACATAGAATATTATGTTATGCGATCCCTCATTAAATAAGTAGGAAGTTTCCATCTTGCTAGCACGAGCTCCACATTCGACGTCTTCTTGAAATGAAAAGTTAGTAACTTGAGACGAACCGTAGAAATAATAACATCAACGACTTGATTCGCGGTTCTCTTCTTCTTTTTAAACAACCTTGAGTTCCTCTCTTGCCAAATCATGTACAATGAAGCAGCAAATACAAGCTTTGAAATAATACTAATGGCATACCTGATGAAAGAAGCCAAGCCATAATATTATCCAATGATATAGTACTAGAAGACATACCCGATTCCAAACACACCCGAGACCATACTTTGCGAAGAGAAGGAACATTCAAAAAATAGGTGATTGTGGGAATCCGGAATATGTAATTAGTTTAAAAATTAAACTAACTTATCCTTTATATAATAAATGAATTACTTATTTCGGAGTAATTTTGCAAAATCAATCCTATTAAAAAAAGAATTAGGTCAATCATGTTGCTCAAGGGTGTGTTTGGTAGAGCCCAATCGGAATGAAGGAATGGATTTGATACCGATTAAAGGTGTTTGGTTAGTGGACCAAGAATGAAATGGGTATATCATAGACATAGACTCATTACCCACTAATTTGGTGTCTATGAAATCCATTCGGTGGACCATTCTCTTTTCCACTACAAAATTTAATTATCTATACACTTTTTTATACCATATTTCGTTATCCAAACATAAACAATGATAACGATAAACTTAATTATATCAATTGTTATTCTATCTCATACCAAATCTGATACTATAGCAACAAACCAAACGGGCCCTACCAAAATGATGTGTCATTTTGTGATTGGTTTAAATAGAGAATAAGTGATAGAACCACAAAAGAACTTTCACAAAAACTCTTAGAAAATGATGTGTCATTTTGTGATTGGTTTAATTAGTGAGAAGAAAAAGAATATATAAAAAAATGCAGCAATACCTCATTTTGTAAAAGTGCTTATAAAGTTTCTTTTGTGGTTATATCGTTTCTCCTTTTAAAGGTACAATTTATAAACCAATATAGATATCTCTTGTCAAAATATGTTTTACTTAAAAAAAAAAGTTATATAAGTTACATTAAAAAAATCTGTTAAGTTTGACTACTTAAATACCTTATTGTGATATTTTATTAGCTAGTTCCATTATTCTCTTTCAATTTCACATTTCAATATAATTTTGGCCAATGTTTTAAAACCCGAGTTCGAAATCGACCCAGTCGAGTTACCGGGCACCGGGTCAACCGGTTCGACCACCGGGTCAACCCGATATTCAATTTATTACTTTTTTTTTATTTTTTCGACCGGGTCAACTGGTTCAACCTCCGGATCAACCGGTTCGACCGCCGGGTCAACCCGGGTTTTTATTAAAAAAATTTGAAAAAACAAAACCTGGCCGAGTTTCGAGAACCGGGTTGACCCGGGTCACTCAAAAACCGGCAGGTCTAATCGGTTAACCCGGTTTTAGTAACCCAGGTTTTTTTGACTCGTTTTTTTGGTCGGAGCCGTTCGAACCGGTTAACTCGGCCAGGTTGACCCGGGTTTCAAAACACTATTTTTACCATCTTCTGACGTGTGTTTATTTTTCATAACTATAGTATTATGACTATTTTCTGACATGTGTAGTTTCCTCTTAAAAAATGATTTTGTTGGTTAGGTGATTATTTTTTCATAACTATAGTATTATGAGCACACATTCTACTATTATCCAAACAATAGTTGTCCTACCTGTATTAAATCGATATGCAAGTTGTGTGTGTATGTAAACCCATCATTTAGTATAGTCACCCAAGGCATCAAATGTGTCAGATCGGGCCTGCTATCCACATGGTATATGGATATGTACGAAATTAATGGTAAACATACATATGAGAAATGTCAAAGTTCGTGATAAGACACTTTTCCCCCTATGGCTGGCATTTATTAATAATAAGACTAAAGGATATACAAAGTCAAGAAAATACACACTCATATTTCATTCACGTGTTTCTTCTTTTTTTCTTTTTCAACATTTCATCTTTAATCCTTAGGTCCCCAAAAGAATACAATGTTACCCCTAAACTTCGTCATCAAATGAAACAAATCTCGTGTAGCCCGTTATTGCATCATTCAAGCTAAAAAATTATGTTATTTTGTTATAAAGGACCATTTTGTTGTTCTATATTAAGGGCTGTTTCTTTGTCACTTATTTGACTTACAAGCCTAGATTTAGGTAGGGCCACTTATTCTACATGGGAGGCGTGCCACACCTGATTTTGAATCACGAAGTGTAAATTTTTCCAAAAATATCATTTTATGGTATGTGTGACGCCTGGTAATATATTTGCACTACCTACTTTTGCAACTTTAGTTTTGTTATAAACCTTTTAACAGTGCAAATCTTATTATTTTTGGTAAAAGAAAATTTGTGCAAGAACTTCCCAAAACATTTTGTGCAACACCGAATCGTTGGTCTATCTCTGTGTTTATGTGTTTCAATTTTTATTATTTAGGCCCATACATCTAACATGGTCAAAGTGTAACATGCTCAAGATATTGAACCTACTTTCACATTTACTAATTGATGAAGTTTGTCAAGTGAATGGAAGTTTCATACATTTTAATTGGTAATTTCATAAAATGTACGAGGAAATTGGTTGTTTAATTATGTGTGCAAAGTAAATTGCAAAACTTAAGTCTTTAGAGTTTCTGAATGGTTGAGTCGATTTGACAAAGTTAAAGCAAGTTTGAAGAAATATGGCAAGTATAAGCTCTAGGTTAAGCAATTTGATCACAGGAGTCCATGGCATACATGTTCAAAAGAGACTTTGGTTTGAGGTTGAATTGCAGAGAGCTCAAGTTAGTCATGAAGCTGAGGTTATTCAGTATAGTAACGATAATGTTGCATTAATCAAGATGACTGAAGCTAAGGTTAAACAGATTGAAGAAAATACAAACACGAGATGCTTAGTAAATGAGCACATCTGCTTGGTAACGGAGCAAGAAAGTTTCTTAGAAAATACAAACACGAGATGCTTATAAAGGTTTCTTTGTTCATAAAGGAAACCAGGAGAGTTCACCGGAAAGCAGCATTGAATCTGTTACTAATGCATCACCAAGAGAAAGCAACGGATCTGAAATCAATGCATCACCACATAAAATAGAGAATTCTGTGAGTGAATCAACATGTTTCAACTTTCTTTTCTGACAATAGTAGATATACATCGTTGCAAGAACAACCATTAGTTTCTTTTAACCAACAGTGGAAGTATGATAACTTGACAAGTAACCACCAAGTTGCTATTTTCATTAAACGAAGAGCTGCTAAGTATTTTATGATTGTGACTCCCTTGCTATCTTCTATTTTATGTATGCAGCTTCAGAAAGAACGAGCAAAGGTACTATCAATGTTTGGGACTTTAGTTTCACCCAAGCTTCGGGCCTCTCAACTTACATTTGAGAAAGGTGAATTCAGAAAGCTATTTGTAGAAAATTATCGAACTCCGAGCATAACGATATCTGTTCTTGTTCATCATTTTTCCTGACTTGTGTTAAAAAGAAGTAATTGTTTCCTTTGTTGTGCAGTACTAGAAACACTCGTAGAAATAGAAACTGCTCGTTCATCTATTCTTAAATCTTATGAGGTGTTACATAGGGATATGAAAAGCACCAAGGAATGACGAGTGATAGGGGTTCAACTGTCCAAAATAAAATAATTGAAGCAATGAAAATTGATGCTAAACACTCCACCTTAGACTTCGGATTTTGTTCATCAGATAATGGATCTTGAAATTTTGTGTAATAGTTTATGAGCAAAAGATCTTGGATTGTTGTTGTTTGCAGCAATTGTATTAATATCTGAAATACTAATTTATTTGACTTTAGACGGCTACGAAATTCTCCTTGACGTGTTACTCACTTTTATATCATATTGGTTTATTTCGGATATATACCAAAAGAAAAATGATACATATATATGCCTAATAAACAGGCCTAAAACTAAACCTACAATTGTTTTTGGGTAAAAATGTTTTTACCCTGGTCAAGTATATTAAAAAGCAATAAGGTTAAGGCAATATGGTAACGCACCATGTTAACTATAGACAAAGAACACACCCTTTGTGCTTTAAACCACAACTCATGATATTGATATGCAACCTCACAAAAGAAAGAAACCTAGCCGAAAGCAAAAAACTACATCAAAAGAAAGTACAGCTAGGCTACACCACATAGAATATTATGTTATGCGATCCCTCATTAAATAAGTAGGAAGTTTCCATCTTGCTAGCACGAGCTCCACATTCGACGTCTTCTTGAAATGAAAAGTTAGTAACTTGAGACGAACCGTAGAAATAATAACATCAACGACTTGATTCGCGGTTCTCTTCTTCTTTTTAAACAGCTTGAGTTCCTCTCTTGCCAAATCATGTACGATGAAGCAGCAAATACAAGCTTTGAAATAATACTAATGGCATACCTGATGAAAGAAGCCAAGCCATAATATTATCCAATGATATAGTACTAGAAGACATACCCGATTCCAAACACACCCGAGACCATACTTTGCGAACAGAAGGAACATTCAAAAAATAGGTAATTGTGGTAATCCGGAATATGTAATTAGTTTAAAAATTAAACTAACTTATCCTTTATATAATAAATGAATTACTTATTTCGGAGTAATTTTGCAAAATCAATCCTATTAAAAAAAGAATTAGGTCAATCATGTTGCTCAAGGGTGTGTTTGGTAGAGCCCAATCGGAATGAAGGAATGGATTTCATACCGATTAAAGGTGTTTGGTTAGTGGACCAAGAATGAAATAGGTATATCATAGACATAGACTCATTACCCACTAATTTGGTGTCTATGAAATCCATTCGGTGGACCATTCTCTTTTCCACTACAAAATTTAATTATCTATACACTTTTTTATACCATATTTCGTTATCCAAACATAAACAATGATAACGATAAACTTAATTATATCAATTGTTATTCTATCTCATACCAAATCTGATACTATAGCAACAAACCAAACGGGCCCTACCAAAATGATGTGTCATTTTGTGATTGGTTTAAATAGAGAAGAAGTGATAGAACCACAAAAGAACTTTCACAAAAACTCTTACAATATGATGTGTCATTTTGTGATTGGTTTAATTAGTGAGAAGAAAAAGAATATATAAAAAAATGCAGCAATACCTCATTTTGTAAAAGTGCTTATAAAGTTTCTTTTGTGGTTATATCGTTTCTCCTTTTAAAGGTACAATTTATAAACCAATATAGATATCTTTTGTCAAAATATGTTTTATTTATAAACCAATATAGATATCTTTTGTCAAAATATGTTTTACTTAAAAAAAAAAGTTATATAAGTTACGTTAAAAAAATCTGTTAAGTTTGACTACTTAAATACCTTATTGTGATATTTTATTAGCAAGTTCCATTATTCTCTTTCAATTTCACATTTCAATATAATTTTGGCCAATGTTTTAAAACCCGAGTTCGAAATCGACCCAGTCGAGTTACCGGGCACCGGGTCAACCGGTTCGACCACCGGGTCAACCCGATATTCAATTTATTACTTTTTTTTTTTTTTTTTTTTTCGACCGGGTCAACTGGTTCAACCTCCGGATCAACCGGTTCGACCGCCGGGTCAACCCGGGTTTTTATTAAAAAAATTTGAAAAAACAAAACCTGGCCGAGTTTCGAGAACCGGGTTGACCCGGGTCACTCAAAAACCGGCAGGTCTAATCGGTTAACCCGGTTTTAGTAACCCAGGTTTTTTTGACTCGTTTTTTTGGTCGGAACCGTTCGAACCGGTTAACTCGGCCAGGTCGACCCGGGTTTCAAAACACTATTTTTACCATCTTCTGACGTGTGTTTATTTTTCATAACTATAGTATTATGACTATTTTCTGACATGTGTAGTTTCCTCTTAAAAAATGATTTTGTTGGTTAGGTGATTATTTTTTCATAACTATACTATTATGAGCACACATTCTACTATTATCCAAACAATAGTTGTCCTACCTGTATTAAATCGATATGCAAGTTGTGTGTGTATGTAAACCCATCATTTAGTATAGTAGGGCCGTAGGGGATTTTTTAATGTCTCACCCAAGGCATCAAATGTGTCAGATCGGGCCTGCTATCCACATGGTATATGGTGTAACAATTCACAATTTCAGGTTAATTACCATTCCCGGAAAATTTCACTATTCACTTTTACTATTCATTTTTTTCCCGAAACTTTCCCGAAAGTTGATTTTTATTTGATTTTATCGAGTGATAAATCATTTCCATGGCAAATTAAAAGTTTAACTTTCATAAGCTCATTTTCGTGAAAGTTATTAAGGAATTACACGGAATTACACGTTTTAGGGTAAAACGTCAATCAGAAATTCTACGCACAACGAAATTTAACCCCGTCAGGTGACCCCACATCAGTAAAATATTTTACACACTCATGATTTATTTGAGAATTAATCGTGACTGAGAAAAATATGACCAAAAACTTCCCAGCAGGTCACCCATGCCTGTACTACTCTCGCATGAGCACGCTTAACCATTTGGGCGATTAACCGTGAGACCACAAAACGCGTTTCTAAGACTTTTTGAGTTTTCAACTTATTAGAAAAAGTCAACATATTCTTTCCCTCCTCCATTGACCAAAAATGATCCCTTGATGTTATAAGTCATTTCGTGATTTTTAGGCTTACGGTTTGATGTCTAAAAGACATTTAATACCAACCGACACTAGACTGAGCCCAGTCTAGACATTATAAGTCATTTTAAATCATTTTTATAACATTAGAAAAGTAACATTTTACTTTTCTCAATTTTACGCAATATTCAGCGTTTTACGCGAATTACGCGTTTTAGACCCGTATTTCCAGTTTTTAGCAGGGTTTTACACCCAAATGGAACCTACCACTCATTTTATATTTTATTATGGAGTATAATGACATGTTTAACCATTCTTCCAAGTTTCGTATTTTTACGATATCCGGTTTTACGTTTCGTGGCTTAACCATTTACGGTTAGCATTTTACGGAGCCAAAACTAACACCATATCTTGGATAATATCATCACAAGTCCACACCTTGTTCCCCAAGTGTATGAACCGCCTCTAGGAGGGGGGATTCACACTATGTGGCTCAATCTTATGCATTGAACCCTTAGATTTCATCCAAGTGTTAACCTTGGCCTCCAAGGGTTGACAAGTCAATGGAAGTAACCTCCTCATGAGCATATAAATACTCCTTGTCCCTCCTTGAACGTCCACAACACACACACAAACACCATTCCATTTTCTAATTCACTCCAAGTATTATCCAAGAGAATCAAGAGCTTAAACAACATAAAAACCCTAGTTAGAATATCATTCACCAAAACTCTTCCAATCCCTAATATACTTGGTGATTTCTCTTGAGTTTAAATCCACTCAATTCACCTAAACCTTCATCATCCATCTTTCAAGAATACCAAGGGTAGAAAGATTGCATGAAGTGAAAAAGGGTTGAAGCAAGTCTATCAATGTCCTATCCTTACATGTTAACTTCCTTTCATCTTTGAAAGCCAAAAGTTGTGAGCCAAACCCTAACTTGATTCTTGTTAAATAATCATGTTCATGTTATTTACATGTTATTCTTGCTATATTATGTCTTGTAGTTATGTCCATGATGTATAAAAGTGAGCAAAACAAGTTATTGTTATTGATTGTTACAACAAGTTACTAAAACAAGCAAACTAGTGACTTTCTTGGAAAACCACGACCAAAATGGTAAAAATATGATATTTGATTATTACATATTGTGGTAGAGGACCTAACAAGGAAACCATAGCAATTTGAACCACCCAAAACGAGTATACGAGTCAAAAGTTACGCCCATTTGAAATTACCAAGATTTCCGGCAAAACTGCCAAATAGCTTCCTGATCAAATTTGGGTTTTGAAAGTCCCACTTCTGGTCCGATTCATCAAAAAGTTAAAACACGAAAGTTGTCCGAAACGACGTTTTCGTTCAGGAACAAAGAAGCTCGAGCCCTAAAAACGCTTTCCGAGTGATAAAATTCTTCAAATTCTAAACAGCCCATTTTTAGGCGAAAGTCACTAGATTATGGTTATATTTTGAAAGGAACAAGAGGTCTTATGACCTATAATCAAGACCACAAACATGACTAGAACCAAGGTTGAGTCTCATGACCTTGGAACAAGGACCAAAGGTCATGGCTAGGCCATGACGAAATGACCATAACAACTCACATAGGCGTAAACATGAAACAATGAGTTAGGCGATAACTTGAACAAGCAATTTGGATCTACTTCACTTAAAAGGAAACCATGAGATTTTACCAAGAGAACATGGTCATTTAAGGCTTATGAAGCTACCCCTAATAACAATCTTCATGTACAAATAAACTTTCCTAAGTTTATTCAAGTATCGGACATATAACTTTTCGGATCAAAACTTATATCTATATATTTCATCAACTACTACAATAGTAGGGAGCCTCATGTGAGGAGTTCATTATGTAAGCCGTCGAGTTGAGTTGTGGATTTACGAGTTAAAGTGTCCTGGCTCCTCGAACGCTTACTAACATGACTTCTGAATTATGTCGGCCCGAACGGTAGTAAACGATATACAAAACATACATGTTTCATGAATCTTTTCTTTCAAGGACTTACAATATACATCATACCACATCATGGACTAAATGCAAGATATATATATAGGCACTACTTCATATTCTTTACTCCGATCCTAAGTCGCGACATTCTATTATAGGTTGCTCGTAGAAACCTTCACGATTCGACCGTTACATTCATTACTTGCTATCTTACTTAAGGTGAGTTCATAGCCCCACTTTCAATTACTTAATTGTTTTACAATTCCTTGGGGGGAATACATGCTATTTCTAAATCGAATACAATGCTTTTAAATTGTATGCTTGCCTGATTGTTTTATTATCACTAAGTACCAACCTTGCTAAACCGAAATCCTTTATTATGAACCATTTAGTCACTAGCAATAGTGAGCGCGAATATTAATAATAGGCCTATTGGGATTGACGAATCCCATTTGTATTGACTAAGTTCAAACAAATGCATTAATATTTGAGATTTAGGTATGTTAGCAAAGTACCTACCGGGATAAATCTGCCAATCGATATTGGTACACGTTAACGTTTTGGTTTCATAAGCTTAGTGTATAATACATGTTCCGGGCGTATAATAACGTAGCCTACCTGTTTTGTTTTCCAAACATTGGTGTGAGCCTATAACTCACACTACCAACATATTGTGTTCAATCGATTTAACAAACTCTATGAATATCACTCAACCTTTGTGTTGACCTCTCAAGCATGTATTTCAGGTTCATGACGATCAAGGATGGCACGGAAGGACACGGATACTCAAGAGGGCTATAAATTTTATTATCATTCAAAACTCATTTATTATACATTGTAAACATGGAACCAATTGGGACCTCATTTTGTAATCTCTGATATTTATATAATTTGAATGATAAACCTTTTCAAAACGACTCAATTGGAGTTCGTTTTCTATCATTGTGACTATTGTGCCGTCGAGTAACACCCAGTTTGAATTCCGCTGCATCCATGAATTGGGGGTGTTACAGATTGGTACCAGAGCCATGGTTATAGAGAAACGGGTCTAAGTGAGACCTAAACTATAACTACAATCACAAACAAAAACATTTTATAGCCTTTCGCTCTCCGTGTCTTCCATCCTCCAGACGATTATGGACTTAGTAAGCATGTTATGCTTCACAAACATATTAGTATATTGATATATACACACTAAGCATTTTATGCTACATGAACACATATAAGTATATTGATATATACACACTAAGCATTTTATGCTACATGAACACATATAAGTATATTGATATATACACACTAGGCATTTTATGCTACATGAACATATTAGAATATTGATATATAAACTCGGTTTATTTTCAATCATTTATCTAAACAATGGACTAAACATATCTGTGTATGCCTATTCTAAGGCATTTCGGCACAGCCACACTCTCCCAATCATGTTCCTACTCCAACATTATATGTCCAAGACATTGTAACTAGTTACAATGGTCTCATTCATTTTTCAAGACATTGTGAGATACAATGGTCTCATTCATTTTTCAAGACATTGTGAGATACAATGGTCTCATTCATTTTTCAAGACATTGTGAGATACAATGGTCTCATTCATTTTCCAAGACATTGTGAGATACAATGGTCTCATTCATTTTCCAAGACATTGTATGATACAATGGTCTTAATCATTTCTCAAATGTTTTGAGTCACCTAATGGTTTAACCTACTTCCCAGACATTGTGAATTGCACAATGGTCTAACCTACTTCCGAGACATTGTGATTTGTGCAATGGTCTCTGGAATTATTTCACGACCTCATCAATATCATTTCTTATGATATCAAAAATCCATCACAATCTAACGATTTCCAAACAAGAAATATGAGATTTCTAAAGGACAAACTAATCCATCGTCGACAAAAGCTGAACTTTCTCTACATTCATTAAGGTTTTCTGATGAAACCTTCATTATTAAAAGTTCGTGATCCTGGCCAAGTATGTTCTATTTTAGAACTACTTAAAACTTCCTTTCCATACGTATCTACCCTTACTACCTTCTATGCAATGGAATATGAAAACATACGTTACAAGTCTTGTATGGACGGGACTTGCAACTTAAGGGTTTGACATCGCCTTTGTTTAGTGAACAGTTTCCCAAAACCAACGGACATATCACAAGTATACCTAATTTAGGTATCTGAAAATTTTATCGAACCTTGGCTAAATATAGACTAGTCACCTATATTTAACCTAGGGACAGTGGAATATAGTCTGACTAACTATATTCGACTTAAAATTTTCAAATACTGAGAGTAGTTGTACTAGGGTTATGTTTAGGTTGATTTCCTACATGAACTCGATAAACCACCAGAATACATTAAAACAATCTAGAGACACGATAATGTCTTACCACTCAGCGAAATCTTAACACTTTATTTGTACTACCTAACTTCATTCTTGAAAGTTTTCATTTATGAGATAATCCGAACTACTATCTGGGATAGTTATCAATTATTCTCTTCATCCTGTAGAAGTACTATCCTGTTTAAGTCCTAAGGATACCATTCCATCATAAACTTTTAAAAATCTCTTAAGATTTTTAAAGCAAACTCAACATCGATACCTAAGAGTATTAATGTTAAGCATACACTACACACTTTTGTTCATCAACATATCACATCATTATCTTCACAACCGTTACAAACACAAGCTCATTAACAGATCTTGATGCACTTTTAAAGCTCAAATCATCCTTAGTTACACCACAAGTACCCTCATCAGCTTTACAAGTTTGAATATTCATCTTGTACTTTTGGAACACCAGTATCATCTCGTAGTACACTACCTTGTAACTCACCGGCTAAGTATGAATGTTGTGTCGGGAATTCTTGAGTAGGATGATTTATAATGTCCTTATTTGAATGGATTGGGATGCCTTTTCATTTAAATAAAGAAATTATAAATCATCGAACCATACGTTTATATTCCTTTAGTTACATTGTTTGGGATGCCTCTCTATGTAAATAAAGAATTATAAACAAGTGGGCTTATTTATATCCGAAATAACATAAATATGAAGTCAATGAACACTAGATACAACAACAGATTACCTACTAGGCTATGATTGCAACGACTATCCCAATTTCCATTAGTACGAGGTTTACATTTTGGTTTCATAATGATAGTGCAATAACAAACAAACTCATTGCGAGGCCATGTAACCATATGCATGTGCAGTCGTACCAAACTCATTACGGGGCCATGTAACCATACGCATGCGCAGTCGTACCAAACTCATTGCGAAGCCATGTAGCCATATGCATGGGCAGCCGTACAATTCAAACAGGACTTGGTCCAACCACATGTTCAACGCTTATTCCATGATTCGATTCTTATATCAATTTCCATTTATTGGATTCCTATGTAAATTGCTATTGTTGTTCAACTGTTATATCAATTGCTATTGATACTTGACAACTATATCAATTTCCATTTTGATATTTAACTATATCAAGTTCTATTTGATATTCAACTACTATATCGATTCCTATTAATATTCGACTGCTATATCAATTTCCTTTGATATTCGACTATTACCATACCTTTCCTATATAAAAGGAAGCCTCATCCTACACCATACACTGAAATGACAAATCAAATTACATTACCGGAAATCCCAGACTTTGGTCCTCATAAGTAACCACACCTTTTCATCAACACCACTCCAACATATGATATACACAGAACTTCGGGACGAAGTTCCCCGTAAGGGGTAGAGACTGTAACAATTCACAATTTCAGGTTAATTACCATTCCCGGAAAATTTCACTATTCACTTTTACTATTCATTTTTTTCCCGAAACTTTCCCGAAAGTTGATTTTTATTTGATTTTATCGAGTGATAAATCATTTCCATGGCAAATTAAAAGTTTAACTTTCATAAGCTCATTTTCGTGAAAGTTATTAAGGAATTACACGGAATTACACGTTTTAGGGTAAAACGTCAATCAGAAATTCTACGCACAACGAAATTTAACCCCGTCAGGTGACCCCACATCAGTAAAATATTTTACACACTCATGATTTATTTGAGAATTAATCGTGACTGAGAAAAATATGACCAAAAACTTCCCAGCAGGTCACCCATGCCTGTACTACTCTCGCATGAGCACGCTTAACCATTTGGGCGATTAACCGTGAGACCACAAAACGCGTTTCTAAGACTTTTTGAGTTTTCAACTTATTAGAAAAATTCAACATATTCTTTCCCTCCTCCATTGACCAAAAATGATCCCTTGATGTTATAAGTCATTTCGTGATTTTTAGGCTTACGGTTTGATGTCTAAAAGACATTTAATACCAACCGACACTAGACTGAGCCCAGTCTAGACATTATAAGTCATTTTAAATCATTTTTATAACATTAGAAAAGTAACATTTTACTTTTCTCAATTTTACGCAATATTCAGCGTTTTACGCGAATTACGCGTTTTAGACCCGTATTTCCAGTTTTTAGCAGGGTTTTACACCCAAATGGAACCTACCACTCATTTTATATTTTATTATGGAGTATAATGACATGTTTAACCATTCTTCCAAGTTTCGTATTTTTACGATATCCGGTTTTACGTTTCGTGGCTTAACCATTTACGGTTAGCATTTTACGGAGCCAAAACTAACACCATATCTTGGATAATATCATCACAAGTCCACACCTTGTTCCCCAAGTGTATGAACCGCCTCTAGGAGGGGGGATTCACACTATGTGGCTCAATCTTATGCATTGAACCCTTAGATTTCATCCAAGTGTTAACCTTGGCCTCCAAGGGTTGACAAGTCAATGGAAGTAACCTCCTCATGAGCATATAAATACTCCTTGTCCCTCATTGAACGTCCACAACACACACACAAACACCATTCCATTTTCTAATTCACTCCAAGTATTATCCAAGAGAATCAAGAGCTTAAACAACATAAAAACCCTAGTTAGAATATCATTCACCAAAACTCTTCCAATCCCTAATATACTTGGTGATTTCTCTTGAGTTTAAATCCACTCAATTCACCTAAACCTTCATCATCCATCTTTCAAGAATACCAAGGGTAGAAAGATTGCATGAAGTGAAAAAGGGTTGAAGCAAGTCTATCAATGTCCTATCCTTACATGTTAACTTCCTTTCATCTTTGAAAGCCAAAAGTTGTGAGCCAAACCCTAACTTGATTCTTGTTAAATAATCATGTTCATGTTATTTACATGTTATTCTTGCTATATTATGTCTTGTAGTTATGTCCATGATGTATAAAAGTGAGCAAAACAAGTTATTGTTATTGATTGTTACAACAAGTTACTAAAACAAGCAAACTAGTGACTTTCTTGGAAAACCACGACCAAAATGGTAAAAATATGATATTTGATTATTACATATTGTGGTAGAGGACCTAACAAGGAAACCATAGCAATTTCAACCACCCAAAACGAGTATACGAGTCAAAAGTTACGCCCATTTGAAATTACCAAGATTTCCGGCAAAACTGCCAAATAGCTTCCTGATCAAATTTGGGTTTTGAAAGTCCCACTTCTGGTCCGATTCATCAAAAAGTTAAAACACGAAAGTTGTCCGAAACGACGTTTTCGTTCAGGAGCAAAGAAGCTCGAGCCCTAAAAACGCTTTCCGAGTGATAAAATTCTTCAAATTCTAAACAGCCCATTTTTAGGCGAAAGTCACTAGATTATGGTTATATTTTGAAAGGAACAAGAGGTCTTATGACCTATAATCAAGACCACAAACATGACTAGAACCAAGGTTGAGTCTCATGACCTTGGAACAAGGACCAAAGGTCATGGCTAGGCCATGACGAAATGACCATAACAACTCACATAGGCGTAAACATGAAACAATGAGTTAGGCGATAACTTGAACAAGCAATTTGGATCTACTTCACTTAAAAGGAAACCATGAGATTTTACCAAGAGAACATGGTCATTTAAGGCTTATGAAGCTACCCCTAATAACAATCTTCATGTACAAATAAACTTTCCTAAGTTTATTCAAGTATCGGACATATAACTTTTCGGATCAAAACTTATATCTATATATTTCATCAACTACTACAATAGTAGGGAGCCTCATGTGAGGAGTTCATTATGTAAGCCGTCGAGTTGAGTTGTGGATTTACGAGTTAAAGTGTCCTGGCTCCTCGAACGCTTACTAACATGACTTCTGAATTATGTCGGCCCGAACGGTAGTAAACGATATACAAAACATACATGTTTCATGAATCTTTTCTTTCAAGGACTTACAATATACATCATACCACATCATGGACTAAATGCAAGATATATATATAGGCACTACTTCATATTCTTTACTCCGATCCTAAGTCGCGACATTCTATTATAGGTTGCTCGTAGAAACCTTCACGATTCGACCGTTACATTCATTACTTGCTATCTTACTTAAGGTGAGTTCATAGCCCCACTTTCAATTACTTAATTGTTTTACAATTCCTTGGGGGGAATACATGCTATTTCTAAATCGAATACAATGCTTTTAAATTGTATGCTTGCCTGATTGTTTTATTATCACTAAGTACCAACCTTGCTAAACCGAAATCCTTTATTATGAACCATTTAGTCACTAGCAATAGTGAGCGCGAATATTAATAATAGGCCTATTGGGATTGACGAATCCCATTTGTATTGACTAAGTTCAAACAAATGCATTAATATTTGAGATTTAGGTATGTTAGCAAAGTACCTACCGGGATAAATCTGCCAATCGATATTGGTACACGTTAACGTTTTGGTTTCATAAGCTTAGTGTATAATACATGTTCCGGGCGTATAATAACGTAGCCTACCTGTTTTGTTTTCCAAACATTGGTGTGAGCCTATAACTCACACTACCAACATATTGTGTTCAATCGATTTAACAAACTCTATGAATATCACTCAACCTTTGTGTTGACCTCTCAAGCATGTATTTCAGGTTCATGACGATCAAGGATGGCACGGAAGGACACGGATACTCAAGAGGGCTATAAATTTTATTATCATTCAAAACTCATTTATTATACATTGTAAACATGGAACCAATTGGGTCCTCATTTTGTAATCTCTGATATTTATATAATTTGAATGATAAACCTTTTCAAAACGACTCAATTGGAGTTCGTTTTCTATCATTGTGACTATTGTGCCGTCGAGTAACACCCAGTTTGAATTCCGCTGCATCCATGAATTGGGGGTGTTACATATGGATATGTATGAAATTAATGGTAAACATACATATGAGAAATGTCAAAGTTCGTGATAAGACACTTTTCCCCCTATGGCTGGCATTTATTAATAATAAGACTAAAGGATATACAAAGTCAAGAAAATACACACTCATATTTAATTCACGTGTTTCTTCTTTTTTTCTTTTTCAACATTTCATCTTTAATCCTTAGGTCCCCAAAAGAATACAATGTTACCCCTAAACTTCGTCATCAAAAGAAACAAATCTCGTGTAGCCCGTTATTGCATCATTCAAGCTAAAAAATTATGTTATTTTGTTATAAAGGACCATTTTGTTGTTCTATATTAAGGGCTGTTTCTTTGTCACTTATTTGACTTACAAGCCTAGATTTAGGTAGGGCCACTTATTCTGTAACACCCCCAATTCATGGATGCAGCGGAATTCAAACTGGGTGTTACTCGACGGCACAATAGTCACAATAATAGAAAACGAACTCCAATTGAGTCGTTTTAAAAGATGTATCATTCAATTTATATAAATATCAGAGATTTCAAAATGAGGTCCCAATTGGTTCCATGTTTACAATGTATAATAAATGAGTTTTGAATGATAATAAAATTTATAGCCCTCTTGAGTATCCGTGTCCTTCCGTGCCATCCTTGATCGTCATGAACCTGAAATACATGCTTGAGAGGTCAACACAAAGGTTGAGTGATATTCATAGAGTTTGTTAAATCGATTGAACACAATATGTTGGTAGTGTGAGTTATAGGCTCACACCAATGTTTGGAAAACAAAACAGGTAGGCTACGTTATTATACGCCCGGAACATGTATTATACACTAAGCTTATGAAACCATAACGTTAACGTGTACCAATATCGATTGGCAGATTTATCCCGGTAGGTACTTTGCTAACATACCTAAATCTCAAATATTAATGCATTTGTTTGCACTTAGTCAAAACAAATGGGATTCGTCAATCCCAATAGGCCTATTATTAATATTCGCGCTCACTATTGCTAGTGACTAAATGGTTCATAATAAAGGATTTCGGTTTAGCAAGGTTGGTACTTAGTGATAATAAAACAATCAGGTAAGCATACAATTTAAAAACATTGTGCTCGGTTAAAATAGCATGTATTCCCCCCAAGGGTTTGTAAAACATTGTAATAATGTAAAGTGGGGCTATGAACTCACCTTAAGTAAGATAGCAAGTAATGAATGTAACGGTTGAATCGTGAAGGTTTCTACGAGCAACCTATAATAGAATGTTGTGACTTAGGATTTGAGTAATGAATATAACGGAGTGCCTATATATATATCTTGCATTTAGTCCATGATGTGGTATGATGTATAATGTAAGTCTTTGAAGGAAATGATTCATGAAACATGTATGTTTTGTATATCGTTCACTACCGTTCGGGCCGACATAATTCAGAAGTCATGTTAGTAAGCGTTCGAGGAGCCAGGACACTTTAACTCGTAAATCCACAACTCATCTCGACGGCTTACATAATGAACTCCTCACATGAGGCTCCCTACTATTGTAGTAGTTGATGAAATAGATATAAGTTTTGATCCGAAAAGTTACATGTCCGATATTTGAATAAACTTAGGAAAGTTTATTAGTACATGAAGATTGTTATTAGGGGTAGTTTCATAAGTCTTGAATGACCATTTTCTCTTGGTAAAATCTCATGGTTTCCTTTTAAGTGAAGTAGATCCAAATTGTATGTTCAAGTTATCGCCAACTCTTGTTTCATGTTTACGCCTATGTAAGTTTACTTGGTCATTTCGTCATGGCCTAGCCATGACCTTTGGTCATTGTTCCATGGTCTTGAGACTCAACCTTGGTTCTAGCCATGGTTGTGGTCTTGATTATAGGTCATAAGACCTCTTGTTCCATTTAAAGTATAACCATAATCTAGTGACTTTGGTCTAAAAATGGGCTGTTTAGAATTTGAAGAATTTTATCACTCGGAAAGCGTTTTTAGGTCTCGAGCTTCTTTGTTCCTGAACGAAAACGTCGTTTCGGACAACTTTCGTGTTTTAACTTTTTGATGAATCGGACCAGAAGTGGGACTTTCAAAACCCAAATTTGATCAGGAAGCTATTTGGCAGTTTTGCCGGAAATCTTTGGTAATTTCAAATCGCCATAACTTTTGACTCGTATACTCGTTTTGGGTGGTTCAAATTGCTATGGTTTCCTTGTTAAGTCCTCTACTGTAATATGTAATGATCCAACATCATATTTTTACCATTTTGATCAGGTCTTACCAAGAAAGTCACTAGTTTACTTGTTTTAGTAACTTGTTGTAACAATCAATAACAATAACTTGTTTTGGTCATTTTTATACATCATGGACATAACTACAAGACAATATATAGCACAAATAATATGTAAATAACATGAACATGATTATTTAACAAGAATCAAGTTAGGGTTTGGCTCACAACTTTTGGCTTTCAAAGATGAAAGGAAGTTAACATGTAAGGATAGGACTTTGATAGACTTGCTTCAACCCTTTTTCACTTCATGCAATCTTTCTACCCTTGGTATTCTTGAAAGATGGATGATGAAGGTTTAGGTGAATTGAGTGGATTTAAACTCAAGAGAAATCACCAAGTATATGAGGTTATGGAAGAGTTTTGGTGAATGATAACCTAACTAGAGTTTCTACCTTGAAGAATCACTTGAATCTTGCATGAAACTTGGAATAAATCAAGCAAAGATGAGAGTGTTTGTGTGTGTGATGTTGGCGTACAAATGAGAGGGGATGAGGGCTTTTATATGGCCTTGAGGAGGTTAGGAAACAACTAGGAATTTACCACAACTTGGTGACCAAGTTTTACTTGGAGCCAAAGTTGTACACATGTGATCATCCAAGGAATCAAGGGTCAAGATCAAGCCACAAGTGTGAAACCCCCCCCCCCTAGTGGCGGTTCACATGGACTTGGAGAGCAAGGGTGGACTTTTCTTGGTATTATCCAAGATATCTAGTTAGTTTTGACTCCGGGAAATGCCAATCGTAAATGATTATGCCTCAAAACGTAAAACCGGGTGTCGTAAAATTATGGAACTTGAAAGTATTGATAAACATGTCAATAAGTTCCATAATAAAATATAAAATGAGTGGTAGGTTCCATCGGGTGCTAAAACCCTGCTAAAAACTGGAAACACGGGTCTAAAACGCGTAATTCGCGTAAAACGCTGAATATTGCGTAAAATTGAGAAAAGTAAAATGTTACTTTTCTAATGTTATAAAAATGATTTAAAATGACTTATAATGTCTAGACTGGGCTCAGTCTACTGTCGGTTGGTATTAAATGTCTTTTAGACATCAAATCGTAAGCCTAAAAATCACGAAATGACTTATAACATCAAGGGATCATTTTTGGTCAATGGAGGAGGGAAATAATATGTTGACTTTTTCTAATAAGTTGAAAACTCAAAAAGTCTTAGAAACGCGTTTTGTGGTCTCACGGTTAATCGCCCAAATGGTTAAGCGTGCTCATGCGAGAGTAGTACAGGCATGGGTGACCTGCTGGGAAGTTTTTGGTCATATTTTTCTCAGTCACGATTAATTCTCAAATAAATCATGAGTGTGTAAAATATTTTACTGATGTGGGGTCACCTGACGGGGTTGAATTTCGTCGTGCGTAGAATTTCTGAATGACGTTTTACCCTAAAACGTGTAATTCCGTGTAATTCCTTAATAACTTTCACGAAAATGAGCTTATGAAAGTTAAACTTTTAATTTGCCATGGAAATGATTTATCACTCGATAAAATCAAATAAAAATCAACTTTCGGGAAAGTTTCGGGGAAAAAAATGAATAGTAAAAGTGAATAGTGAAATTTTCCGGGAATGGTAATTAACCTGAAATTGTGAATTGTTACAGTCTCTACCCCTTACGGGGAACTTCGTCCCGAAGTTCTGTGTGTGTCATATGTTGGAGTGGTGTCGATAAAGATGTGTGGTTACTTATGAGGACCAAAGTCTGGGATTTCCGGTAATGTAGTTTGATTTGTCATTTCAGTGTATGGTGTAGGATGAGGCTTCCTTTTATGTAGAAAAGGTATGGTAATAGTCGAATATCAAAGGAAATTGATACAGCAGTCGAATATTAATAGGAATCGATATAGTAGTTGAATATCAAATAGAACTTGATATAGTTAAATATCAAAATGGAAATTGATATAGTTGTCAAGTATCAATAGCAATTGATATAACAGTTGAACAACAATAGCAATTTACATAGGAATCCAATAAATGGAAATTGATATAAGAATCGAATCATGGAATAAGCGTTGAACATGCGGTTGGACCAAGTCCTGTTTGAATTGTACGGCTGCCCATGCATATGGCTACATGGCTTCACAATAAGTTTGGTATGACTGCCCATGCATATGGTTACATGGCCTCGCAACGAGTTTGTTTGTTATTGCACTATCATTATGAAAACCAAAGTGTAAACCTCGTACTAATGGAAATTGGGATAGTCGTTGCAATCATAGCCTAGTAGGTAATCGGTTGTTGTTCCTAGTGTTTATGTCATGGTTTGAAGCGATGTCGGTGAAAAGATAGTATTTCTTGTGGCGAATAAAATGTAGGTATCATGCCATACCCGAGCAATGTAATGTAGGTATCAAGCCATACCCTAGCAATGTAATGTAGGTATCAAGCCATACCCGAGCAATGTAATGTAGGTTGACTTCATACTTATGTTATTTCGGATATAATTAAGCCCACTTGTTTATAATTCTTTATTTACATAGAGAGGCATCCCAAACAATGTAACTAAAGGAATATAAACGTATGGTTCGATGATTTATAATTTCTTTATTTAAATGAAAAGGCATCCCAATCCATTCAAATAAGGATATTATAAATCATCCTACTCAAGAATTCCCGACACAACATTCATACTTAGCTGGTGAGTTACAAGGTAGTGTATTACGAGATGATACTGGTGTTCCAAAGGTACAAGATGAATATTCAAACTTGTAAAGCTGATGAGGGTACTTGTGGTGTAACTAAGGATGATTTGAGCTTTAAAAGTACATCAAAATCTGTAAATGAGCTTGTGGTTCCAACGGTTGTGAAGATAATGTTATGATATGTTGATGAATAAAAGTGTGTAGTGTATGCTTAACATTAATACTCTTAGGTATAGATGTTGAGTTTGCTTTAAAAATCTTAAGAGATTTTAAAAGTTTATAATGGAATGGTATCCTAAACAGGATGGTACTTCTACAGGATGAAGAGAATAATTGATAACTATCCCAAGATAGTAGTTCGGATTATCTCATAAATGAAAAATTTCAAGAATGAAATTAGGTAACACAAATAAGTTGTTAAGATTTCGCGGAGTGGTAAGACATTATCGTGTCTCTAGATTGTCTTAATGTATTCTGGTGGTTTATCGAGTTCATGTAGGAAATCAACCTAAACATAACCCTAGTACAACTATTCTCAGTATTGGAAAATTTTAAGTCGAATATAGTTAGTCAGACTATATTCCACTGTCCCAAGGTTAAATATAGGTGACTAGTCTATATTTAGCCAAGGTTCGATAAAATTTTCAAATACCTAAACTAGGTATACTTTTGAAATGTCCGTTGCTTTCGGGAAACTGTCCACTAAACAAAGGCGATGTCAAACCCTTAAGTTGCAAGTCCCGCTTGTAACGTATGTTTTCATATTCCATTGCATAGAAGATAGTAAGGGTAGGTACATATGGAAAGGAAGTTTTTAAGTAGTTCTAAAATAGAACATACTTGGCCAGGATCACGAACTTTTAATAATGAAGGTTTCATAAGAAAACTTTGATGAATGTAGAGAAAGTTCAGCTTTTGTCGATGATGGATTAGTTTGTCCTTTAGAAATCTCATATTTCTTGTTTTGAAATCGATAGCTTGTGACGGGTTTTTGATATCATAAGAAATGATATTGATTATGTGATGGAATAATTCTAGAGACCATTTGCACAAAACACAAAGTCTCGGAAGTAGGTTAGACCATTGTGTAATTCACAATGTCTGGGAAGTAGGTTAAACCGTTGTGTGACTCAAAACATTTGAGAAATGATTAAGACCATTGTATCATACAATGTCTTGGAAAATGAATGAGACCATTGCATCTCACAATGTCTTGGAAAATGAATGAGACCATTGTATCTCACAATGTCTTGGAAAATGAATGAGACCATTGTATCTCACAATGTCTTGGAAAATGAATGTTGGAGTAGGAACATGATTGGGAGAATGTAGTTGTGCCGAAATGCCATAGAATAGGCATACGCAGATATGTTTAGATAAAATGATTGAAAATAAACCGAGTTTATATATCAATATACTAATATGTTCATGTAGCATAAAATGCCTAGTGTGTATATATCAATATACTTATATGTGTTCATGTAGCATAAAATGCTTACGGGGAAATGCTCAATTATGTTTAGGGTACATATATCAATATGCAATTATGTTTGTGTAGCATAAAAATGTCTTCGGGGAAATGCTCAAAATGGGTATATATGAATATACTAACATGTTTGTGTATCATAACATGCTTACTAAATCCATAATCGTCTGGAGGATGGAAGACACGGAGAGCGGAAGGCTATAAAATGTTTTTGTTTGTACATGTGGTTATAGTTTAGGTCTCAGTTAGACCCGTTTCTCTATAACCATGGCTCTGATACCAATCTGTAACACCCCCAATTCATGGATGCAGCGGAATTCAAACTGGGTGTTACTCGACGGCACAATAGTCACAATAATAGAAAACGAACTCCAATTGAGTCGTTTTAAAAGATGTATCATTCAATTTATATAAATATCAGAGATTTCAAAATGAGGTCCCAATTGGTTCCATGTTTACAATGTATAATAAATGAGTTTTGAATGATAATAAAATTTATAGCCCTCTTGAGTATCCGTGTCCTTCCGTGCCATCCTTGATCGTCATGAACCTGAAATACATGCTTGAGAGGTCAACACAAAGGTTGAGTGATATTCATAGAGTTTGTTAAATCGATTGAACACAATATGTTGGTAGTGTGAGTTATAGGCTCACACCAATGTTTGGAAAACAAAACAGGTAGGCTACGTTATTATACGCCCGGAACATGTATTATACACTAAGCTTATGAAACCATAACGTTAACGTGTACCAATATCGATTGGCAGATTTATCCCGGTAGGTACTTTGCTAACATACCTAAATCTCAAATATTAATGCATTTGTTTGCACTTAGTCAAAACAAATGGGATTCGTCAATCCCAATAGGCCTATTATTAATATTCGCGCTCACTATTGCTAGTGACTAAATGGTTCATAATAAAGGATTTCGGTTTAGCAAGGTTGGTACTTAGTGATAATAAAACAATCAGGTAAGCATACAATTTAAAAACATTGTGCTCGGTTAAAATAGCATGTATTCCCCCCAAGGGTTTGTAAAACATTGTAATAATGTAAAGTGGGGCTATGAACTCACCTTAAGTAAGATAGCAAGTAATGAATGTAACGGTTGAATCGTGAAGGTTTCTACGAGCAACCTATAATAGAATGTTGTGACTTAGGATTTGAGTAATGAATATAACGGAGTGCCTATATATATATCTTGCATTTAGTCCATGATGTGGTATGATGTATAATGTAAGTCTTTGAAGGAAATGATTCATGAAACATGTATGTTTTGTATATCGTTCACTACCGTTCGGGCTGACATAATTCAGAAGTCATGTTAGTAAGCGTTCGAGGAGCCAGGACACTTTAACTCGTAAATCCACAACTCATCTCGACGGCTTACATAATGAACTCCTCACATGAGGCTCCCTACTATTGTAGTAGTTGATGAAATAGATATAAGTTTTGATCCGAAAAGTTACATGTCCGATATTTGAATAAACTTAGGAAAGTTTATTAGTACATGAAGATTGTTATTAGGGGTAGTTTCATAAGTCTTGAATGACCATTTTCTCTTGGTAAAATCTCATGGTTTCCTTTTAAGTGAAGTAGATCCAAATTGTATGTTCAAGTTATCGCCAACTCTTGTTTCATGTTTACGCCTATGTAAGTTTACTTGGTCATTTCGTCATGGCCTAGCCATGACCTTTGGTCATTGTTCCATGGTCTTGAGACTCAACCTTGGTTCTAGCCATGGTTGTGGTCTTGATTATAGGTCATAAGACCTCTTGTTCCATTTAAAGTATAACCATAATCTAGTGACTTTGGTCTAAAAATGGGCTGTTTAGAATTTGAAGAATTTTATCACTCGGAAAGCGTTTTTAGGTCTCGAGCTTCTTTGTTCCTGAACGAAAACGTCGTTTTGGACAACTTTCGTGTTTTAACTTTTTGATGAATCGGACCAGAAGTGGGACTTTCAAAACCCAAATTTGATCAGGAAGCTATTTGGCAGTTTTGCCGGAAATCTTTGGTAATTTCAAATCGCCATAACTTTTGACTCGTATACTCGTTTTGGGTGGTTCAAATTGCTATGGTTTCCTTGTTAAGTCCTCTACTGTAATATGTAATGATCCAACATCATATTTTTACCATTTTGATCAGGTCTTACCAAGAAAGTCACTAGTTTACTTGTTTTAGTAACTTGTTGTAACAATCAATAACAATAACTTGTTTTGGTCATTTTTATACATCATGGACATAACTACAAGACAATATATAGCACAAATAATATGTAAATAACATGAACATGATTATTTAACAAGAATCAAGTTAGGGTTTGGCTCACAACTTTTGGCTTTCAAAGATGAAAGGAAGTTAACATGTAAGGATAGGACTTTGATAGACTTGCTTCAACCCTTTTTCACTTCATGCAATCTTTCTACCCTTGGTATTCTTGAAAGATGGATGATGAAGGTTTAGGTGAATTGAGTGGATTTAAACTCAAGAGAAATCACCAAGTATATGAGGTTATGGAAGAGTTTTGGTGAATGATAACCTAACTAGAGTTTCTACCTTGAAGAATCACTTGAATCTTGCATGAAACTTGGAATAAATCAAGCAAAGATGAGAGTGTTTGTGTGTGTGATGTTGGCGTACAAATGAGAGGGGATGAGGGCTTTTATATGGCCTTGAGGAGGTTAGGAAACAACTAGGAATTTACCACAACTTGGTGACCAAGTTTTACTTGGAGCCAAAGTTGTACACATGTGATCATCCAAGGAATCAAGGGTCAAGATCAAGCCACAAGTGTGAAACCCCCCCCTAGTGGCGGTTCACATGGACTTGGAGAGCAAGGGTGGACTTTTCTTGGTATTATCCAAGATATCTAGTTAGTTTTGGCTCCGGGAAATGCCAATCGTAAATGATTAAGCCTCAAAACGTAAAACCGGGTGTCGTAAAATTATGGAACTTGAAAGTATTGATAAACATGTCAATAAGTTCCATAATAAAATATAAAATGAGTGGTAGGTTCCATCGGGTGCTAAAACCCTGCTAAAAACTGGAAACACGGGTCTAAAACGCGTAATTCGCGTAAAACGCTGAATATTGCGTAAAATTGAGAAAAGTAAAATGTTACTTTTCTAATGTTATAAAAATGATTTAAAATGACTTATAATGTCTAGACTGGGCTCAGTCTAGTGTCGGTTGGTATTAAATGTCTTTTAGACATCAAATCGTAAGCCTAAAAATCACGAAATGACTTGTAACATCAAGGGATCATTTTTGGTCAATGGAGGAGGGAAATAATATGTTGACTTTTTCTAATAAGTTGAAAACTCAAAAAGTCTTAGAAACGCGTTTTGTGGTCTCACGGTTAATCGCCCAAATGGTTAAGCGTGCTCATGCGAGAGTAGTACAGGCATGGGTGACCTGCTGGGAAGTTTTTGGTCATATTTTTCTCAGTCACGATTAATTCTCAAATAAATCATGAGTGTGTAAAATATTTTACTGATGTGGGGTCACCTGACGGGGTTGAATTTCGTCGTGCGTAGAATTTCTGAATGACGTTTTACCCTAAAACGTGTAATTCCGTGTAATTCCTTAATAACTTTCACGAAAATGAGCTTATGAAAGTTAAACTTTCAATTTGCCATGGAAATGATTTATCACTCGATAAAATCAAATAAAAATCAACTTTCGGGAAAGTTTCGGGAAAAAAAATGAATAGTAAAAGTGAATAGTGAAATTTTCCGGGAATGGTAATTAACCTGAAATTGTGAATTGTTACATATTCTACATGGGAGGCGTGCCACACCTGATTTTGAATCACGAAGTGTAAATTTTTCCAAAAATATCATTTTATGATATGTGTGACGCCTGGTAATATATTTGCACTACCTACTTTTGCAACTTTAGTTTTGTTATAAACCTTTTAACAGTGCAAATCTTATTATTTTTGGTAAAAGAAAATTTGTGCAAGAACTTCCCAAAACATTTTGTGCAACACCGAATCGTTGGTCTATCTCTGTGTTTATGTGTTTCAATTTTTATTGTTTAGGCCCATACATCTAACATGGTCAAAGTGTAACATGCTCAACATATTGAACCTACTTTCACATTTACTAATTGATGAAGTTTGTCAAGTGAATGGAAGTTTCATACATTTTAATTGGTAATTTCATAAAATGTACGAGGAAATTGGTTGTTTAATTATGTGTGCAAAGTAAATTGCAAAACTTAAGTCTTTAGAGTTTCTGAATGGTTGAGTCGATTTGACAAAGTTAAAGCAAGTTTGAAGAAATATGGCAAGTATAAGCTCTAGGTAAAGCAATTTGATCACAGGAGTCCATGGCATACATGTTCAAAAGTGTGTTTGGTTTGAGGTTGAATTGCAGAGAGTTCAAGTTAATCATGAAGCTGAGGTTATTCAGTATAGTAACGATAATGTTGCATTAATCAAGATGACTGAAGCTAAGGTTAAACAGATTGAAGAAAATACAAACACGAGATGCTTAGTAAATGAGCACATCTGCTTGGTAAAGGAGCAAGAAATTTTCTTAGAAAATACAAACACAAGATGCTTATAAAGGTTTCTTTGTTCATAAAGGAAACCAGGAGAGTTCACCGGAAAGCAGCATTGAATCTGTTACTAATGCATCACCAAGAGAAAGCAACGGATCTGAAATCAATGCATCACCACATAAAAAAGAGAATTCTGTGAGTGAATCAATATGTTTCAACTTTCTTTTCTGACAATAGTAGATATACATCGTTGCAAGAACAATCATTAGTTTCTTTTAACCAACAGTGGAAGTATGATAACTTGACAAGTAACCACCAAGTTGCTATTTTCATTAAACGAAGAGCTGCTAAGTATTTTATGATTGTGACTCCCTTGCTATCTTCTATTTTATGTATGCAGCTTCAGAAAGAACGAGCAAAGGTACTATCAATGTTTGGGACTTTAGTTTCACCCAAGCTTCGGGCCTCTCAACTTACATTTGAGAAAGGTGAATTCAGAAAGCTATTTGTAGAAAATTATCGAACTCCGAGCATAACGATATCTGTTCTTGTTCATCATTTTTCCTGACTTGTGTTAAAAAGAAGTAATTGTTTCCTTTGTTGTGCAGCGCTAGAAACACTCGTAGAAATAGAAACTGCTCGTTCATCTATTCTTAAATCTTATGAGGTGTTACATAGGGATATGAAAAGCACCAAGGAATGACGAGTGATAGGGGTTCAACTGTCCAAAATAAAATAATTGAAACAATGAAAATTGATGCTAAACACTCCACCTTAGGCTTCGGATTTTGTTCATCAGATACTGGATCTTGAAATTTTGTGTAATAGTTTATGAGCAAAAGATCTTGGATTGTTGTTGTTTGCAGCAATTGTATTAATATCTGAAATACTAATTTATTTGACTTTAGGTTCTCCTTGACGTGTTACTCACTTTTATATCATATTGGTTTATTTCGGATATATACCAAAAGAAAAATGATACATATATATGCCTAATAAACAGGCCTAAAACTAAACCTACAATTGTTTTTGGGTAAAAATGTTTTTACCCTGGTCAAGTATATTAAAAAGCAATAAGGTTAAGGCAATATGGTAACGCACCATGTTAACTATAGACAAAGAACACACCCTTTGTGCTTTAAACCACAACTCATGATATTGACATGCCAACCTCACAAAAGAAAGAAACCTAGCCGAAAGCAAAAAACTACATCAAAAGAAAGTACAGCTAGGCTACACCACATAGAATATTATGTTATGCGATCCCTCATTAAATAAGTAGGAAGTTTCCATCTTGCTAGCACGAGCTCCACATTCGACGTCTTCTTGAAATGAAAAGTTAGTAACTTGAGACGAACCGTAGAAATAATAACATCAACGACTTGATTCGCGGTTCTCTTCTTCTTTTTAAACAACCTTGAGTTCCTCTCTTGCCAAATCATGTACAATGAAGCAGCAAATACAAGCTTTGAAATAATACTAATGGCATACCTGATGAAAGAAGCCAAGCCATAATATTATCCAATGATATAGTACTAGAAGACATACCCGATTCCAAACACACCCGAGACCATACTTTGCGAAGAGAAGGAACATTCAAAAAATAGGTGATTGTGGGAATCCGGAATATGTAATTAGTTTAAAAATTAAACTAACTTATCCTTTATATAATAAATGAATTACTTATTTCGGAGTAATTTTGCAAAATCAATCCTATTAAAAAAAGAATTAGGTCAATCATGTTGCTCAAGGGTGTGTTTGGTAGAGCCCAATCGGAATGAAGGAATGGATTTGATACCGATTAAAGGTGTTTGGTTAGTGGACCAAGAATGAAATGGGTATATCATAGACATAGACTCATTACCCACTAATTTGGTGTCTATGAAATCCATTCGGTGGACCATTCTCTTTTCCACTACAAAATTTAATTATCTATACACTTTTTTATACCATATTTCGTTATCCAAACATAAACAATGATAACGATAAACTTAATTATATCAATTGTTATTCTATCTCATACCAAATCTGATACTATAGCAACAAACCAAACGGGCCCTACCAAAATGATGTGTCATTTTGTGATTGGTTTAATTAGAGAGAAGAAGTGATAGAACCACAAAAGAACTTTCACAAAAACTCTTACAAAATGATGTGTCATTTTGTGATTGGTTTAATTAGTGAGAAGAAAAAGAGTATATAAAAAAATGCAGCAATACCTCATTTTGTAAAAGTGCTTATAAAGTTTCTTTTGTGATTATATCGTTTCTCCTTTTAAAGGTACAATTTATAAACCAATATAGATATCTTTTGTCAAAATATGTTTTACTTAAAAAAAGAGTTATATAAGTTACATTAAAAAAATCTGTTAAGTTTGACTACTTAAATACCTTATTGTGATATTTTATTAGCTAGCTCCATTATTCTCTTTCAATTTCACATTTCAATATAATTTTGGCCAATGTTTTAAAACCCGAGTTCGAAATCGACCCAGTCGAGTTACCGGGCACCGGGTCAACCGGTTCGACCACCGGGTCAACCCGATATTCAATTTATTATTTTTTTTTCGGCCGGGTCAACTGGTTCAACCTCCGGATCAACCGGTTCGACCGCCGGGTCAACCCGGGTTTTTATTAAAAAAATTTGAAAAAACAAAACCTGACCGAGTTTCGAGAACCGGGTTGACCCGGGTCACTCAAAAACCGGCAGGTCTAATCGGTTAACCCGGTTTTAGTAACCCAGGTTTTTTTGACTCGTTTTTTTGGTCGGAACCGTTCGAACCGGTTAACTCGGACAGGTCGACCCGGTTTCAAAACACTATTTTTACCATCTTGTGACGTGTGTTTATTTTTCATAACTATAGTATTATGACTATTTTCTGACATGTGTAGTTTCCTCTTAAAAAATGATTTTGTTGGTTGGGTGATAATTTTTTCATAACTATAGTATTATGAGCACACATTCTACTATTATCCAAACAATAGTTGTCCTACATGTATTAAATCGATATGCAAGTTGTGTGTGTATGTAAACCCATCATTTAGTATAGTAGGGCTGTAGGGGATTTTTTAATGTCTCACCCAAGGCATCAAATGTGTCAGATCGGGCCTGCTATCCACATGGTATATGGATATGTACGAAATTAATGGTAAACATACATATGAGAAATGTCAAAGTTCGTGATAAGACACTTTTCCCCCTATGGCTGGCATTTATTAATAATAAGACTAAAGGATATACAAAGTCAAGAAAATACACACTCATATTTAATTCACGTGTTTCTTCTTTTTTTTCTTTTTCAACATTTCATCTTTAATCCTTAGGTCCCCAAAAGAATACAATGTTACCCCTAAACTTCGTCATCAAAAGAAACAAATCTCGTGTAGCCCGTTATTGCATCATTCAAGCTAAAAAATTATGTTATTTTGTTACAAAGGACCATTTTGTTGTTCTATATTAAGGGGTGTTTCTTTGTCACTTATTTGACTTACAAGCCTAGATTTAGGTAGGGCCACTTATTCTACATGGGAGGCGTGCCACACCTGATTTTGAATCACGAAGTGTAAATTTTTCCAAAAATATCATTTTATGATATGTGTGACGCCTGGTAATATATTTGCACTACCTACTTTTGCAACTTTAGTTTTGTTATAAACCTTTTAACAGTGCAAATCTTATTAATTTTGGTAAAAGAAAATTTGTGCAAGAACTTCCCAAAACATTTTGTGCAACACCGAATCGTTGGTCTATCTCTGTGTTTATGTGTTTCAATTTTTATTATTTAGGCCCATACATCTAACATGGTCAAAGTGTAATATGCTCAACATATTGAACCTACTTTCACATTTACTAATTGATGAAGTTTGTCAAGTGAATGGAAGTTTCATACATTTTAATTGGTAATTTCATAAAATGTACGAGGAAATAGGTTGTTTAATTATGTGTGCAAAGTAAATTGCAAAACTTAAGTCTTTAGAGTTTCTGAATGGTTGAGTCGATTTGACAAAGTTAAGGCAAGTTTGAAGAAATATGGCAAGTATAAGCTCTAGGTTAAGCAATTTGATCACAGGAGTCCATGGCATACATGTTCAAAAGAGAGTTTGGTTTGAGGTTGAATTGCAGAGAGCTCAAGTTAGTCATGAAGCTGAGGTTATTCAGTATAGTAACGATAATGTTGCATTAATCAAGATGACTGAAGCTAAGGTTAAACAGATTGAAGAAAATACAAACACGAGATGCTTAGTAAATGAGCACATCTGCTTGGTAAAGGAGCAAGAAAGTTTCTTAGAAAATACAAACACGAGATGCTTATAAAGGTTTCTTTGTTCATAAAGGAAACCAGGAGAGTTCACCGGAAAGCAGCATTGAATCTGTTACTAATGCATCACCAAGAGAAAGCAACGGATCTGAAATCAATGCATCACCACATAAAATAGAGAATTCTGTGAGTGAATCAATATGTTTCAACTTTCTTTTCTGACAATAGTAGATATACATCGTTGCAAGTGTTGAATTATTATATCATGACATTCATATTAATAAACCAAGTACATCAAAGTGAGCATAGCGGAAGCAATTATAATAGAATCAAATAACATGTAATTTATTAATCAATAATTAAATAGTAAACATACCTTTGTGATTCTAGCCCGAACAAGAATCAAAGCAATCTTCCGGAACCAAGAACCCTAATTAGGGTTTATAAGGATTATAAGAATTACCCCTTACCTTTTTTTGTAATTCAATCCAAGAATCAAAAAATAGTGTGTTTGATTCACGTTCTTGTACACACGTACTAATTCAAGAAAAAGTTTATGCAAGTAATAAACACAAAATCTTTTTTATCTTATGAAAATTGAAACCCTAAGGGTTTGTTTGATAAGAATCGACCAAGGAAAGAAAAGGGAGAGAAAACACCAAGATGTGTGTGTACAAGTTATGAGAAAAACATGCATCTTGGGTTTGCTTATATACTACACAAAACTTGGAGCTCAAGGAACATAAGGAGGTGGTATCCCCCTTATGCCGATCGGCCATAGAACCCAAAAGGGTTTTCCGGAACCTTCTCTTATTTCCAAATTTTGCCTAGTATTACTTTCCTAATCTTCATTTAATAAATAATTAGTCATTAATCATTAAATACTAATTACTATTATTTATTTTGTGTTTAATAATTAATTATAACATTTATAAATAATTATTTCTTTTTCTCTTCATACGTATTGTGTGCAATCCCGTGATCTCGAGTTCGATCCTAACATACGACTACTAAAATAATGTCCATAATCTAACAGTTCCACTTGGACATATTTTAATAGTGTAATCACATCGGTTAGCGTCTTGCAACACGCCGATGCCTCTAGTACGATCTCAAGTAAGGCTCCTGGAAAACCTTTTAATGATTTCTCATTATTATTATCCTTTTGTTTCTAATACCATGTTAATAAGGATATGAATTAAAGTCATTCCTTAATTAACCATTCTGTTTCTCGTTGTTAGTGATTGATCAAGATTACCAAATCTTCTGAACATATTCAGGGAAGATCTTGGGTACGGCCGTACATGCATCTTACCAACCCTACGAGGGGCCCAGCAGTATTAAAATTCTAAAAATTAATTTGAAGGAACAAATTCTATCTTGACTACAAGCAAAACCCACAAACTTTGTAACACTTTCTAAAACAACCCTTATGACTACCAGTTACGTATAGCGTTAAGTTGTTCCACAAAAATGTACTACATTCATGACACTTATCTTGCATCTCAAGTCTGAGGATAACTTCTCATGATTTACTTAATAACAAAAATTCATAAAGTAACATCATGTAGTTGGTATAAGTCCTATATTCAGTATCATCGAATATCATCTGAAATGGCATGACTACGCATCAATATACTTTAAGTATATTATACCAACCTTCAGATTTGTCTTAATTTAATAATATTCCCATATTATTAACTGACAACGGACAATTTAGAATAACATTTATTCATGGATTAAACATACAAATATAGGATACAATTTATTATAAATTAAATATACCATGTATTTAAATTTATTATAATAATTGTTTAACATCCCTTATCCAAATACTAAATAGATCAATGCATGATAACTCTTGTTGATGAATTATGTCTCAAGCAATGACATTCATACTTGTTGACAAGACATAAATCATCCAACTTTGATCTATTGGAATTTTAAGAATACTTATTTCAAGAATTCAACTATTGAAATTCTTATATGTGCATATTCAACTATTTTGATAATGCCATATTTCATAAAAATGTGAAACATCCTTAACCACCAATTTATGATAATTAAATTTCCAAACATTTTAAAGTTTAAAGTATTCTTATTCTCTTAATGTATAATGCAACTTATGCTTTTAGTAAGCACAACTAGTACATATAGCAAAGAACGAAATCCTTACCATAACTAGTATTGAGTGTCATCTCAATTTCAATAACATCATTGTACGCAACAACAATATGTTATTAAAACTTCCCGCAAACCTTAATATCTATTATGTAATGTTTGATGCCCTTCAAACTATCAAGTTTGTTGGCTATGACAATTTTCACAACAATTGAAAATTGTTCATCTATAGAATTTGGAAGCTATTCCAGATTTAGGATGTGATTCTATAATCAAACGTATTCATTTAGAATATTACACAAGTTATCTAATAACTTTTTAATTAGATATTAATATTGCCAAATCATCTTGTAATCAAGCAAGATAAAACAAAACATGATGTTCATGAAAGATCTTTGAGTCATACTTAGATTTTATTCATGTCATTCTTATCCATTTAGACTTTCTAAATAATATATCATGTTATATTAGATTCATTTACCGCACATGTTTCAACAATAAACATTCATTCCAAGGTTGTATGTCTTATTTTCTAAATCTTTAAAGTTTCATTCCAAACTAAGACTTAACATTTAACTTATATAGAATGCTACCTTTTATATGTTCTACAACATATATGATTTAAGAAATTAAACATAATACTCCCACTAGCTTTTAGGAATACTTAGAAATTATCTTATTTCAATTATAAATCCAAACGTGAATTTAATAATTAAATATAAGAGTAATCTTCTAGATGCATGCATTTATCCATCCATGGATTATTGCACTTTGTACACTTCCAAAGATTTATTTGAATTCATAAACTTCTTTTGATTACTTATCGTCCTCGCTCAAGTAATCATACAAGAAAGAGTTTTGATATTCCATTATCAATTTCATATAAATGAAACTAAATATGACAATCATAATCTTTATATATTTAATGTGTTTATAATAGAATATTCAATCACAGTTAATTGCTTAAGTGTGATTAATAATCTTGTCATAAGACATGCATTAAATACGTGCACAATATGGTCCATGTGATTTCTAAACAAAGATTTAAACCACAAGAGTTACCTAATCTTTGAAGAAACTCAACTTCATTTTCTAGTCTAACTATTAAGATAAACCAAGTTTCTAAAATTGATTATCTTTATGGACAGCATCTTAATCATTCATATCATGTATATTTTACCCAATTTCATATTTGGTAATGTATCATAATGATTATCAGGTTTACAATAATCATGTAAATCATAGTCCTCATCATATTAATCAAATATCTTAGATATATTGCTATTCTATGAATGATAATTCCATCATCTTGAGATTTAACATTTAAATGTCAACCTTTATTATCATGTTGAGATTTAACATTCAAATGTCAAACTTAATCATGATATTTACTTGTGTATTTTAGAAGATTATGTATATTATAATTTTATCTTTTAAAGATCAAAACTCCCACTTGCTTTTAGTAATTTAAAGACTATCTTTAAATACTTAGCAAATAAAGAAACAATACAATGTTCTCTTTTGGGATATTACAAATACTTATTGATAGTTCCTGACTTAACTTTGTTAATAACCTCTTCATAAGCAGTTAAACAAATTTAGAACTTCAATTTAAGACTTAATGTGATTCATCACATTCCATCATATGATAATGTCTTATTAATCTTCTATGTTGGAGTTTTATTAAATATGTCCAAGTCATACTCAACATTTTAACCTTGATAACTTTTGGAAGAAAAGAAGTCATAGTTATCTTTAATCAAACAATATAACAAGAGTTTGATTTTCCTAACTGAACATACCATAAACATTTGATATTTCATTAGTATTAGTATTGTAAGACAATCTAACAATATTAAAGATAACCATATTCCTTTTGACTTGTCTATTTACCAACTAATTCATTTTAATGATATAATAATATTCAAGCCAATTACATGCTTTATAACACAAGTACTTTTTACAAAGTCACTTCATGTTCATGTGTTTACAAGAAAACATAAACTGTTATAATCCCACTATACGTTATAAGTCATTTAACAATTTAATAACTTCATGTATATGTCTTAATTAAAAACACAACAAGATAACTTCTTACTTTATTATAAGTCTTGTAACAATTAAAAGACTTTATGTTTATATCTTTACAATGAAACATAAACATGTTTAACTAAAGTAATTATGAACACCATCTTTTGGTTTCAATAGTAATTTCAAGTTAATTTATTACTTCACAACAATGTGAATAACATTATTTCTTCATTTATTTATGTCATTCCAAGAACACGTAAATATTCAGATTGAAGTAGCATTAGATTACTTAATTAATTTATGTCATTCCATGAATTCATAAATCTATAAATTAAAGTAGTCTTGATATCATATTGACACATGTTCTAATAGGTATCTAATTTAGAAACTGCAAATTCTCATAATTCAATTACATCAGTTGATCTGCTAGTAATGAAAATATGAAATTCACCTTGTTGTTGCAATCTAGTTAAGCTCTCACATAACATAAATTGTAACACCAAGTGTTTCTTGAATTAGCTTAGTATAATTCATATTAGAACATTATTCTAATTTAGAAACTGCAAATTCTCATAGTTCAATTACATCAGTTGATCTGCTAGTAATGAAATATGAAATTCACCTTGTTGTTGCAATCTAGCTAAGCTCTCACATAACATAAATTGTAACACCAAGTGTTTCTAGAATTAATATTAGAACATTATTCTCTTACCTTGTAGTCAAGAGAATCCATTAAATCATATCTTTATGAGTTGTTTCTTGCACACATT
Source organism: Artemisia argyi (assembly GCA_030686995.1). NCBI lineage: Eukaryota > Viridiplantae > Streptophyta > Magnoliopsida > Asterales > Asteraceae > Artemisia > Artemisia argyi. The sequence goes on along the minus strand of CM060702.1, from coordinate 241,221,271 downwards.
AAAGATAACATTTCTCCCACTTGTGCATGGAACAACCTCATATAGTTGATAAACAACATGCCATGCATTTGTTTATGTTTTCAATATGATTGTGTCATAGATTATAGCATAACAAGTATATGTAAAACAACAATGTCTAGTAAGGAAACGTACAAGACTATCCTTAAAAGTATGAGTGTCTACACTTGGAAAGTAATTATCTTTAGCTACCAAGATGTCAAAACTTGTAACTCCCACTGAATTAAAGATCATTACAATAATTCCTTATTCAGTAATAAGTACACAATACTCCCACTGAATTTGACAACATTGTAAATGTCTCATATCCAGTGAAAACAAATATTGTGCTTTTAACTTTCCAACACCTTTAAATGTCCATACGTAACAATTATTTATGTACTAAAAGTGTATTCTACTACGTAAATGATGGACTATCCACCAAATGCTATTAACTTGAAAATTGGGCATGCAATTTCTTCCTTAATAGGTCTACCATCCTACAATGTATGTAGCACCTTTAAAATAGTTAAAACAACTAGTTTGTCTTTAAACATTTTGCGGTAATTAGTCTAGATTCTAATTATAATAACTCATAAAATGTCATACATAATTTTCTGTTAACCAAATATCATATTTGTTACTAAGAATTCAATCACCGAATGAGGATGATGAAATCCCTATGAAAAATGTACGCAATTTTCTTAATTATTAAAAATTTGCTATGAGTTATATTAGAATTTAGACATATCTAATATTCCTATTATCCTTTTTCATTCATGAAAAGGAATAGGATTGTGTCTCACTCTTCCTTCATAGAAAGGAGACTTCTTTTGTCTTTTAAGTAAATATTTCTTATTCAAACATTTGTTTGAAAACAGAACTAGATCAATTTACCAAAGCCCAAAGTGCGTTTACGGTTTGAACGTTGCATTAATACATTAAAACGAATTACCAAATTCAATTTCAGTATTTTCTATAATTAGGTCTTTAAGAAAATAATATACCCATTGGTAAATATTTATATAAACCGTAGTATTTTCTTAAAGGTAGGATCCAAATTGACATAGTGCCATTACATCAGTTGATCTGCTAGTAATGGTAGTATTCAACAAGGTAATTGTCGAACAATAATTGCCAATATCATATTGCAATTCTTAGATTTATGGGATTTACAATCAGAAAACTTTTGTAATGTAAGCATGTTTGATCCCCATCTTAATGCCTTGAGTCCAAGATCTCACTTCCTACTCAATTTAAGTCGTCTAACTTAAAAACTGCAAACTCACAAATCCATCACATCAGTTGATCTGCTAGCAATGGATTTATGAAATTTACCTCTCCATTGCAATCTCGCCAAGTCCTCACATGACGTAAATTACAACTTCAAGTGTTCTGAATTAGATGGCATTCGACTTAATTTTATAAGGGTATTAAATTTTGACGTGTAATCAAAATAATGTATGAAGAAGCATGCATACAACTTCATAACATTGGTTTTACAAAACATTTTTATTACCAACTTGCTAAGAGTAAAATAACAAAGTTTTGATTGAGGTATCGGGTTCACCAATTAAAGAATTACCATCAATTATCGTCCACTATATCGTACTTTTGCATAAGCCTGAAAACTTAGTGTTTCGGATAATCATTGTGGAATTGTGGTTAATTCACCCTTAAGATGACAGTGTACATGTAATGGTTGTTCGGTAAGTCTAATTTACACACAAACGAGCGTTAAGACAGAACGTTGTCTCTCTAAGGCCACAATTTAATGCGTTGCCATCCTTATACCCATCTTATAGTGTGTAAACTTCGGTCGAGCCTATTTAACCATTACGTACAAAAACATCAATCAACCAATCCTTTGAAATTTAAACTCTTAAAAACCAAACAATTTTGCCATTATTTAGTCCGTATTATTTTTCTATTCAAAAATTACCCTTTTCGTTTATAAACATGTCTAACACAATTAATAAACAAAAACAAGTAATGTACAATAAAAAATAAAACAACTAAATAAACAAATATACATAATCATAACAATTAAATATGTATAAAACATGTAGCCACATGCAAATCTTATTCAATAGTCCTATTAATAATCAAATCTAGGTGTATAACGTACTAATTCAATTGAGGCTTTCTTCTTCTTGGAAAAAGAGCCACATACATCGATAAATCGATTGCGTAAGCCAAAATTAAATAAATACCACATAGCACATAATTGATTACTTAATATTGGAGTTTTCCCCAATTCGACATCTATTAATAAATTTACATGTTTCGATATAACTTAACCATTAATTCATATAAACAATTTAAACCATTTCAATTATTACACAATTTAAAAATCCATGCAAATATGCACTTTTTCATGGATTTAGCTTAACAATTAACATATTGCACCAAGATCGTTTACTAAAACGCATAACAATTACATGACATCCTAGGGTTTCTAATCATATTAAAAAAACAAAAACCATAAACCCTAAAACCCTTAAGGGTCAAATCGACCCAAAATAAAATTAGGGTTAGGAATCTAACAAACCCTAAAAACATGTAACTAAATGAATCAAGATCCAATTTTTATGCGTTTCGATAATTAATTACATATTATAACGGCTCTAGATGCCACTGTTGAATTATTATATCATGACATTCATATTAATAAACCAAGTACATCAAAGTGAGCATAGCGGAAGCAATTATAATAGAATCAAATAACATGTAATTAATTAATCAATAATTAAATAGTAAACATACCTTTGTGATTCTAGCCCGAACAAGAATCAAAGCAATCTTCCGGAACCAAGAACCCTAATTAGGGTTTATAAGGATTATAAGAATTACCCCTTACCTTTTTTGTAATTCAATCCAAGAATCAAACAATAGTGTGTTTGATTCACGTTCTTGTACACACGTACTAATTCAAGAAAAAGTTTATGCAAGTAATAAACACAAAATCTTTTTTATCTTATGAAAATCGAAACCCTAAGGGTTTATTTGATAAGAATCGACCAAGGAAAGAAAAGGGAAAGAAAACACCAAGATGTGTGTGTACAAGTTATGAGAAAAACATGCATCTTGGGTTTGCTTATATACTACACAAAACTTGGAGCTCAAGGAACATAAGGAGGTGGTAACCCCCTTATGCCGATTGGCCATAGAACCCAAAAGGGTTTTCCGGAACCTTCTCTTATTTCCAAATTTTGCCTAGTATTACTTTCCTAATCTTCATTTAATAAATAATTAGTCATTAATCATTAAATACTAATTACTATTATTTATTTTGTGTTTAATAATTAATTATAACATTTATAAATAATTATTATTTTTCTCTTCATACGTATTGTGTGCAATCCCGTGATCTCGAGTTCGATCCTAACATACGACTACTAAAATAATGTCCATAATCTAACAGCAAGTACAATCATTAGTTTCTTTTAACCAACAGTGGAAGTATGATAACTTGACAAGTAACCACCAAGTTGCTATTTTCATTAAACGAAGAGCTGCTAAGTATTTTATGATTGTGACTCCCTTGCTATCTTCTATTTTATGTATGCAGCTTCAAAAAGAACGAGCAAAGGTACTATCAATGTTTGGGACTTTAGTTTCACCCAAGCTTCGGCCTCTCAACTTACATTTGAGACAGGTGAATTCAGAAAGCTATTTGTAGAAAATTATCGAACTCCGAGCATAACGATATCTGTTCTTGTTCATCATTTTTCCTGACTTGTGTTAAAAAGAAGTAATTGTTTCCTTTGTTGTGCAGCGCTAGAGACACTCGTAGAAATAGAAACTGCTCGTTCATCTATTCTTAAATCTTATGAGGTGTTACATAGGGATATGAAAAGCACCAAGGAATGACGAGTGATAGGGGTTCAACTGTCCAAAATAAAATAATTGGAGCAATGAAAATTGATGCTAAACACTCCACCTTAGACTTCGGATTTTGTTCATCAGATAATGGATCTTGAAATTTTGTGTAATAGTTTATGAGCAAAAGATCTTGGATTGTTGTTGTTTGCAGCAATTGTATTAATATCTGAAATACTAATTTATGTGATTTTAGACGGCTAAGAAATTCTCCTTGACGTGTTACTCACTTTTATATCATATTGGTTTATTTCGGATATATACCAAAAGAAAAATGATACATAGATATGCCTAATAAACAGGCCTAAAACTAAACCTACAATTGTTTTTGGGTAAAAATGTTTTTACCCTGGTCAAGTATATTAAAAAGCAGTAAGGTTAAGGCAATATGGTAACGCACCATGTTAACTATAGTCAAAGAACACACCCTTTGTGCTTTAAACCACAACTCATGATATTGACATGCCAACCTCACAAAAGAAGGAAACCTAGCCGAAAGCAAAAAACTACATCAAAAGAAAGTACAGCTAGGCTACACCACATAGAATATTATGTTATGCGATCCCTCATTAAATAAGTAGGAAGTTTCCATCTTGCTAGCACGAGCTCCACATTCGACGTCTTCTTGAAATGAAAAGTTAGTAACTTGAGACGAACCGTAGAAATAATAACATCAACGACTTGATTCGCGGTTCTCTTCTTCTTTTTAAACAACCTTGAGTTCCTCTCTTGCCAAATCATGTACGATGAAGCAGCAAATAGAAGCTTTGAAATAATACTAATGGCATACCTGATGAAAGAAGCCAAGCCATAATATTATCCAATGATATAGTACTAGAAGACATACCCGATTCCAAACACACCCGAGACCATACTTTGCGAAGAGAAGGAACATTCAAAAAATAGGTGATTGTGGGAATCCGGAATATGTAATTAGTTTAAAAATTAAACTAACTTATCCTTTATATAATAAATGAATTACTTATTTCGGAGTAATTTTGCAAAATCAATCCTATTAAAGAAAGAATTAGGTCAATCACGTTGCTCAAGGGTGTGTTTGGTAGAGCCCAATCGGAATGAAGGAATGGATTTCATACCGATTAAAGGTGTTTGGTTAGTGGACCAAGAATGAAATGGGTATATCATAGACATAGACTCATTACCCACTAATTTAGTGTCTACAAAATCCATTCGGTGGACCATTCTCTTTTCCACTACAAAATTTAATTATCTATACACTTTTTTATACCATATTTCGTTATCCAAACATAAACAATGATAATGATAAACTTAATTATATCAATTGTTATTCTATCTCATACCAAATCTGATACTATAGCAACAAACCAAACGGGCCCTACCAAAATGATGTGTCTTTTTGTGATTGGTTTAATTAGAGAGAAGAAGTGATAGAACCACAAAAGAACTCTCACAAAAACTCTTACAAAATGATGTGTCATTTTGTGATTGGTTTAATTAGTGAGAAGAAAAAGAATATATAAAAAAATGCAGCAATACCTCATTTTGTAAAAGTGCTTATAAAGTTTCTTTTGTGGTTATATCGTTTCTCCTTTTAAAGGTACAATTTATAAACCTATATAGATATCTTTTGTCAAAATATGTTTTACTTAAAAAAAAAAAGTTATATAAGTTACATTAAAAAAATCTGTTAAGTTTGACTACTTAAATACCTTATTGTGATATTTTATTAGCTAGTTCCATTATTCTCTTTCAATTTCACATTTCAATATAATTTTGGCCAATGTTTAAAAACCCGGGTTCGAAATCGACCCAGTCGAGTTACCGGGCACCGGGTCAACCGGTTCGACCGCCGGGTCAACCCGATATTCAATTTATTATTTTTTTTTTATTTTTTCGACCGGGTCAACTGGTTCAACCTCCGGATCAACCGGTTCGACCGCCGGGTCAACCCGGGTTTTTGTTAAAAAAATTTGAAAAAACAAAACCTGGCCGGGTTTCGAGAACCGGGTTGACCCGGGTCACTAATAAACCGGCAGGTCTAATCGGTTAACCCGGTTTTAGAAACCCAGGTTTTTTTGACTCGGTTTTTTGGTCTGAACCGTTCGAACCGGTTAACTCGGCCAGGTCGACCCGGTTTCAAAACACTTTTTTTACCATCTTGTGACGTGTGTTTATTTTTCATAAATATAATATTATGACTATTTTCTGACATGTGTAATTTCCTCTTAAAAAATGATTTTGTTGGTTTGGTGATTATTTTTTCATAACTATAGTATTATGAGCACACATTCTACTATTATCCAAACAATAGTTGTCCTACCTGTATTAAATCGATATGCAAGTTGTGTGTGTATGTAAACCCATCATTTAGTATAGTAGGGCCGTAGGGGATTTTTTAATGTCTCACCTAAGGCATCAAATGTGTCAGATCGGGCCTGCTATCCACATGGTATATGGATATGTACGAAATTAATGGTAAACATACATATGAGAAATGTCAAAGTTCGTGATAAGACACTTTTCCCCCTATGGCTGGCATTTATTAATAATAAGACTAAAGGATATACAAAGTCAAGAAAATACACACTCATATTTAATTCACGTGTTTCTTCTTTTTTTCTTTTTCAACATTTCATCTTTAATCCTTAGGTCCCCAAAAGAATACAATGTTACCCCTAAACTTCGTCATCAAAAGAAACAAATCTCGTGTAGCCCGTTATTGCATCATTCAAGCTAAAAAATTATGTTATTTTGTTATAAAGGACCATTTTGTTGTTCTATATTAAGGGGTGTTTCTTTGTCACTTTCTACGAAATCCACACAATACCGAGAAAAGTATTAAATTTGATAATTGATGTTCATGTATTTGTACCAAAAGCTATTATGTTTGTTTTGAAAGCGTAGACAGTTGAAACTTTGAAGATCATGGAACCTTTTTTAAGTTAATTTTTGTCAAACATAGGATAGTTTATTGCATAAATTTTGTCTATTCTTGATGCTTGACACTTATTGTGTATGCGGGTGTGCTTTCACAAAAGGTGATGTAATTCTTAACAAATGAGTTGGGCTTTGGTTATGGATTTGTAGAGTTGCTTCACTTTCTACGAAAGAATGAGTTAGTGCTGTGACGCGTCTTTGATAGTTTTAGATGAGATTCTTTTCTAAAACGTAGTATGGTTAAAAGCCTATCTTTAATGGAGTTGTGAATAATCATGATTTTTGCTCCTGTGATATGTGATCCATTGTTTTTGAAAGTACACATTTGCCTAATAACATTACAATTTCATGACATTTATAATTTGCCTTAGACTTCCTTATTGCTAACATTTAAGTAAATTGATTGCAGATTAGAGTCGGCTTTGATCGTTTCGGACTAATACCTCCAAAGACTCCTAATATTGATCAAGTTATGGTGTAGATGGTAGATGGCCAAACTTTTACTTATCAAGTATTCTTGCCTTTGTACAAGATCATCGAGATAAAAAAAAAACCAAAAAAATAAGTATGTTGTAACAATGGAAATAAACAGGGTAAGAATCAAATTAATTTTATATTCAGTTATCTTTGATCTGCAAATTTGAAATCTATTCATTTGTTTATTTGTTAGGTACAAGTACTAAGTAACATGGACACTGGATCTCAGACTTGCATCACATGTTTGTCAATGTTGTGGCCCATCTCGGAGGCTCAAAAGATAAGTTGTCCATATTTTATAATATGAGCTTTGCTAATAATAAAATAAAATACCTTGAATTATGAATATAATCTACTTACGATAATCATTTGTAGCTGCAACAATTGCTTTCAAGGTATCTACACTTATGAAAGTTGACGGTGTATGAATGCTCAGATATGTCCGCACTTTCAAGTAAGTTAAAACCTACCTTTTTTGCATTCTAGAAAGTAGAAATAGTAAATGTAAGTTGATCTCTAAAATTAGTATTACTAAACTTTCAGTAGGACAACTTTAATACAAGTCAAGTATAAATCTTAAGTAATCCTAAGCAATTGGGAAATTCATGAGAAGATAAGAATCTATGTTTCGTAACTTTAATGGTTATAACAAGGAAAATGGGTTAATCATTTAGTTTTTGGCACATTTAGAAACCACCATCAGGAAACTGCTTCTTTGAACTTTCGATAAACCTCAAACTTACATGTCTAAAATATTTGATAAAGTTGTTAACTTTACGATTGTTTGATGTACACAGTTTTGATTTTTATTGTTTTTGTTTGTTTGTTTTGGTTACAAGTTTGGTTATAGGTTAAAGTTAAGTATATGGTTGCTAATGAAGGGTCTTATTTTGAGCTGCAACCAATGGCTCTTTATGAGTGGTATGCCTTTTTTTTTTTTTTTTTTTTTTTTTTTTTTTTTTTTTTCTCATATCACCTCATTTAGTACCAGTGTGTGTTGTAAATTACTCCATTTTTTATTAATCAAACTTATGAGTTTACCTTTTATGATGATATAAGCTGATTAATAGACCGGAACTTTCAAACTAAGAAATCCCAAACACTCCCACGAATATAGGTTTGAATGGCTTCACGTTCTGATTATTTTGAGTTCCTAAAATTAAATTTGAATTTGTAGTTAGTGTTCCCGTTTCATACCAATTGCAAAAGGGCCTGACATTACAGGTTTACCTCTTTTTATAGCCTAATTTGATAGACATTTACAGAGACCATTCCATAAATTATCGACTAAAATCTTAGGTAGATTAGTGTAAATATAGACACATCAAATGTGTTGGGTAATGGGTCAAATTGGTAAGTTTTTAGTACGTGTCAAAATGGGTTGGTCGGGTTGGCTAGCCAAAAGAATTGGTAATATGAAAGAATAAATCTAGATCCCAATAGGCAGTACAACATTTAATAACAGGCATGGGTAAGAGGAGTGTATTTTGAGAAAAAGTTATGCAATTTTTGTGTTTTATATTTGTATTTGCTCGAGACTTTGCTATTAAGTTTAAGATTTTTGATATGTAGGAGTGTCATCCATGAGATTAACATATATCATCTCCACAAGATGATGAAGATTTTGTAATTCTGGGTTAAATGTCCTTTACATAGTTCTTTATGTTTAACTTTTGATGTCAACCATTGTTAGTTTTTTATTGTTACGACAATATTGGCGATGTTTAACATACGATCTCAACCATTTTTAGTTTTTTATGACTACTAAAGATATCAACTATCTAATTCAAATGAATCATCATTCCATTAATGTCTTTCTTACAGCATGTTCTTTAGATATTTGGGCTTGGGATCAATACTAATCATTGTTGTGTAGTTTGAGCTATTGTGTTAGTTTCCATCTATCAACCTTATTTTTTGATAATGTTTGTCAAAATAGTAAATTATGTTTATATTGCTTTGTTACTGAAATACTAATTTTGTATATTAATTATGTTTAAATTATGGTTTTTGAGGCTAAAGGTTGGGTATGCACTTAGCCATTGGGTTAAGCCAGGTAAAGGTAATAATTGGGATCAAGGGTATGATGTTACGGCTCAGTTCCTAGACTATTGTAATGGGCTTAGGAATGGCATTGTGGCCGAACTCAATACGAAGAGGAAGGGTGGTTATAACGATGGTGTTTTTTTTTTTTTTTTTTTTTTTTTTTTTGTTAGGAAAGACAGTTGATCAGTTGTGGGCTGAATACAAAGCTCAAGAATATTAATTAGTCCTTTTTTCAAATAATGTAACAACCCTTTATGTTTTTGTAATTGAGGTAATGGACCTTGATATGTTACGTATTTAAACTATAAGATTGTAAACTAGAATAATAGGGCATCTGCTATGTGTTTATGCTTTTGTCTATCTGGCATCTACCCGAACTACAAATTTTACATGGCATTAGACAAGTCACTTGGAAATCTCGGAAGCCAACCTTGGCAAGCTATAAAGTTTTAATACCATGCTAACATAAGTATCTACATCAATGTATCAAAACTATGCTTCTCTTAATTGTATGTTGAACAAAATTTATAGGAAAAGAGCGGTAGGCATGATTATCATACATAATTGTGTGTTTGTTGTTCTACTTATTACATCATGAATAAAGATTAGCTCTCTCATTCTAAGCCAGGCAGAGTTGTTGATGCAAGAACCGAGTTACATAGGATGTCGGGCGAGTTAACCTTGCATTAATTTGAAACATCGTGTATGCATCTAAAACTCACGATGAGATTTGGTAAGTTCTGTTCGTCTTAATATTATATCATCGGTGTAACGTTGTTAGCTTACAACTTAAAATTTGGTTGGTACATGGGACTATATTTATGTTTACATCTCTTTTATAGACTAAAATCTAGCGGACCTTTGCAAAGTATCCATACTTGACAGTGTTGCATATTTGTTTAATGAAAATCCGTATAGAGGTGGCAAGATGGGCTGTGTAACAGATCAAATCATTCATTTTAGTAATTAGTAGGGATCGAAAGTGTTACACAATGTCCGGTGTAAATTATGTTTTTGTTAATGAGTGGTTTCAAACCATTTGCTTATAAATGGGAGAATCTCGGTTAAATAATATTGCCAATGGATTATTCAACACCCGTCCTTCAACCTAAACTTATATATTGCTTTTCAATTTGTGATTAAAAAAAAAATGGTTGCCATCAGTTCATAGTATGTTTTATGTTATGTTTTGTATTACAATGATTTTTATTTTCTTTTAAAATTGATACTGAGGTTGGCTTGAGTTGAGGTACTCATCTACTTAGTTAAAAGTTCGACGCTTTTGAAATAAGTTATGATCACTTTAGCATTCATTACATGTTAATTGTTCAAAACACACATATTTTAGACTATTTTGGCCATTCTTTAATCATTTGACATAATATTAACTAAAATTTTATGTCTAAGCTTCGTGTGTGCACGAGCGTTATACCTCAATATGAAATTTTAAACATAACAAAGTTTTGCATCATGAATCAATCTTTTGTCTTAAATATTGGAAACCCATTAACCAAAGCACCACTCAAACCTCCACATGCATTTATAACAAAAAGTCATCAAAAGTGTTCAAGATTTATTATTTTGGCCATTCTTTCATAATTTGTATACCGTAAACAATTGTACGTCTTTGTCAAATTATTTACTAAGTACTAAATTATAGACTCGCGAAATTGCGGGTGGCAAAAAAATTCCATTATATGTAATATATTTCGCTGGTGGCAAAATATATATATATATATATATATATATATATATATATATATATATATATATATATATATATATATATATATATTCCACGGGTGGCAAAAAAAATCCATTATATGTAATATATACTTAACAAAGTAAGTTACATATTGAAGTACTAACATTAGATGTTCTACAAAGAGAGTGTACTTGAAGCTTAAATATCTCATATTCAAACCATGTAAAGCATGTATTTCCTTAACATATAGAGATTACATGACACATTATGGTCTTTTTTTGGACAACCACTCTGTATTTTCTATACCATACCCTGCCCGGCGGGATTGGGTATGTTGTTATTGTTATTGTTGTTGCACTCCAAATAGGGATGAGTAATTCGTGAACTGATCGCCTTGGTCAAATTCCTTATGTTTGTGCAAGATCACCCATACCAACTTTCATAGCCTGAAATGTCGAAGTAGACAAACATCCTTATATAAGCCTCTATGTTTTGTTTAATTCAACATAATTCATCTTATGATATAAACACCAACAATAGACTACATATTAGCATGGTAAAAAATAATAAAAATAAAAAATAAAACACAAATCTATTAATGGTTCTTGAGACATCCCTACAACACTCCTTATAAGCTGAAATAAGCCATAAGCCGGCTAAATAAGCCTAAACAAACACCGATTTACACACTCGAAATCAAATAGTGATACAATTCATAATTGTATGAGCTAAATCATATCTAAATCCACCCTTAAAACACTCTAAATCAAATAGTAAAACAATTCATAATTGTGTAAGATAAATTGTATTCAAATCCAGTGAAAACTATATATGAAAAACAAAAACTATATAAATAAACAAAATAAAAACCATAGTTACAAAATATAAATAAATTTAATATTAACAATTTTAGAAAAAACCCCGTGCGTGCACGGGTATTATAACTAGTAATAAGACTAAATGATATACAAAGTCAAGAAAATACACACTCATATTTAATTCACGCGTTTCTTCTTGTTTTCTTTTTCAAAATTTCATCTTTAATCCGTAGGTCCCCAAAAGAATACAATGTTACCCCTAAACTTCGTCATCAAAAGAAACAAATCTCGTGTAGCCCGTTATTGCATCATTCAAGCTAAAAAATTATGTTATTTTGTTATAAAGGACCATTTTGTTGTTCTATATTAAGGGGTGTTTCTTTGTCACTTATTTGACTTACGAGCCTAGATTTAGATAGGGCCACTTATTCTACATGGGAGGCGTGCCACACCTGATTTTGAATCACGAAGTGTAAATTTTTCCAAAAATATCATTTTATGATATGTGTGACGCCTGGTAATATATTTGCATTACCTTCTTTTGCAACTTTAGTTTTGTTATAAACCTTTTAACAGTGCAAATCTTATTATTTTTGGTAAAAGAAATTTTGTGCAAGAACTTCCCAAAACATTTTGTGCAACACCGAATCGTTGGTCTATCTCTGTGTTTATGTGTTTCTATTTTTATCATGTAGGCCCATACATCTAATATGATCAAAGTGTAACATGCTCAACATATTTAACCTACTTTCACATTTACTAATTGATGAAGTTTGTCAAGTGAATGGAAGTTTCATACATTTTAATTGGTAATTTCATAAAATGTACGAGGAAATTGGTTGTTTAATTATGTGTGCAAAGTAAATTGTAAAACTTAAGTCTTTAGAGTTTCTGAATGGTTGAGTCGATTTGACAAAGTTAAAGCAAGTTTGAAGAAATATGGCAAGTATAAGCTCTAGGTTAAGCAATTTGATCACAGGAGTCCATGGCATACATGTTCAAAAGTGTGTTTGGTTTGAGGTTGAATTGCAGAGAGCTCAAGTTAATCATGAAGCTGAGGTTATTTAGTATAGTAACGATAATGTTGCATTAATTAAGATGACTGAAGCTAAGGTTAAACAGATTGAAGAAAATGTTGGTGGATAATTAGGCCTAAGCCCGGATTGTGGGTCTTGGGTATTAGGGTTTCATTGTCTTACATGGTATCAGCCATACGATCCTAAATTCTATAACCCTAAACTTAAACTCTTCGACTGCCTCCGGCCGTCGGCTACGCCGGAAGTTCGGAGGGCACCCTTTAAACCTACACCTCTATCTCCTATCTCAAAACCGCTTCTTTTCTTCCGCTGCTTCTCGTCAACGACGACAACCCTATTCATTCTATGACGTCTCTTGGTTATCTTAAAGAGATTCAAAGGCTGCAATCGGAGAAGCTGGATCATTTGCGGGTTTTGGTTACAGATTCTGTTGGAATTTGTGAATCATAACAATAGTATAAACACATAAACATCAAAGAGTACGTTCTTAAACACACGTATTAGTAGCGTTTCAATAAGAAAAGTTAGGTTCTTAATTCACAAACAAACCAAACACTATGTTTAGAAGATCGCGTAGGAACCCTAGAAGGGTGTAGTTGATCAACTAAACAAGAATGGTTTTGAGCTTAAAAATCTAGTAGGAACCCTATAAGGGTGTAGTTCGATTTCTAACTTAAGAGGAGAGAAGAGAAGGAGATTTGGTTTGCAAGTGAACCAAGGGATGATTAGAATGAACAAAGGGGTTTGTTTATATACTAATCAACATCTTGGAGCACAAGACACAAACCCTACACCCTAATGGGTTGGGTTTGGCCAAACATGGGTTTTACAAGCCCATTCCATGTTTTTCTTGAACTCTATTTTAAGTTCAGTCCTTCATCTTTCCTCCAACGATCATTTTGTGAATTTAATAATTATTCGTCACTAAAACAATAATTATTAATTAATTGAAACTCATACGTAAAGTGTGCAATCTCGAAGTCTCGAGTTCGAGTCTGGACATATTCATTAATTTTTATCCGTTAAAACTAACAGCTCCCACTCAGATATACATGATGAGTGCTCAAACACTCATCATTTTTGGTCAAATCTGAACTGCAAAACATACAAAAACACTCAGAAATGCATCAAAATACTAAAAATATTTCAAAATTGTGTTTTATATGTTTTAGATGTAAAAAGAGCAAAAACAGATGAAAAACGTACAAAGTTTGCAAATTGGCAGTTTCAGTCCCTCAACTTTCAAAAATTGGCAAAAATAGCCCCTGAGCACATATTTTAAAAGAAAAGTCACCAAAGGTCCTTTTGTAATCATAAGTTGTCATATTTAGTCCTTTGGTGAAAAATCTCAAAAGTTTTGGAAAATTACAAGTTTAGTCCCTGGAGTTTCAAACTTTGGCTGGATTGGTCCCTGGTGAAATATGTTTGAAAGAAAAACCATTTTTTAGTCCTTGGAAACTCAAAGGTTTCACAAATAACCTTTTGATGCAAAGTTTGATGAAAATGCAGGATTAGTCCCTGGACTTTCTAAAATGATAAAATTGGTCCCCGGATGTTAAAAACTGGAAAATTAACTTTTATGGCTTTTGGATTATTGGAGTTTGGCAAGATTGGATCTTATGAGTACTTTGGGGAAATTTGCATTTTCAGCCCCTTGATTTTCAATTTATACATGTTTGGTCCTTGTGTTTTCTAGGCTTAAATAAATAAACAAGCCCACCCAAAATCCTAATCCACTAAAACCCAACCCCTAAACACCAGCCCAACACCATTACCTGGCCCAACCACAAAACAAACACCCCGTTTTCACTAATAAAAAACATCCCAGGTCAAACTTTGACCACCTCCTTCTTCCCACACCCACTTGGCTGCTACTACCCTGCCAACACTCAACTTCCCATCCCTCCACCTCAACATCACCAGCCCCTGTCCCCCCAGCTCACCACAACACTCCAAAACCCATTTAATGCCCTAAAATCCCTCCAAGTTATCACACCCAGTTGATAACTCTTTTTCCCGCCAAAAATCTTTAAACGGCTCAGATGAGTTTCAAGCATCCAATGGTTTAGAACTAAAGTTGGAATAACTAAGAAACCCCCAAGGAGCTATAATAGTCAAGAGAAAAAGAGAAGAAGGGAGAGTAGTTAGTTAATATAGTTTCAGTAGAGTAGTTTAATGTCGCAGTATTAGAATTAAACTTGTACCTTGTTCATTTCAGTTAAAAACTTGTATCCTTAGCTTTTCTAGTGTAATCTTAAGCTTTTCCAATCAATAAATCAGTTCAATCTTTTGTAATTCACAATTTGCAATTTTTACTTGAAAAACTCATTTCAGCTTTGATGTTATAAAAGTTGTTGTTTTATGGTTATTGTAGCTCATATAAGTTATAAATAAGCTTTTAAAAGTTCCCTTAGCATTTGAAATCAATTTCCTTTCATATACTAAAAAATACCAAAAATACCTCAAAAATAGCTAATAAATAAAAAAATAAGTGTGGAAGAAGATTGAAGCAAAGAAGCCTGGTGGATTTTTGGATTTTCATGGTTTAGAACTCCAAGGGGAGTAATAGGAATATGTTTTAGAGCCTTGGTACCTCATTTCCTAGCATGGATCCTTTGTGAGCTCAAATTTCAACCTTTGCAATTTTACTGTAGATCATCTTGTTTAGTGCTAATCTGTGGTGCATGTTGGTGAAAATATTGCTTAAGAATTTAAGTTTGTTCAATAAAATCCTTGGTTGCTACATTTCTCATGTTCACTGTTAGGATTCGCTTGTAGATGGATTCATGGTTTTTGTTGTTACTAGTGGTAATTTTGTGCTTAGAATAATCTCTTTGGTCATTATAATTTTTTGCAAATCAGTTTTATGGACTAAACCTCATTAAATCTTTGAAAAAGCTTCATAGCCTTTAGTTAAGGGACTGTTTGGATGTAGTGAGTAATGAGTGTTCAGGAGTGTTTTTGTTGATGCCATTTGTTGAGACAAGTCTTAGTAGGTTACAATAACATCATTGTGGCATAAAAACCGGACCTTGTTTACAAGAAAGTTAAAATCATCTCATAATCCAATTTTTGCATTCACAGTTAGTTTTTGTTGTTGCATAATCATCATTTTAGGTACAATTGTTGTTAAGCTAGCTTAATTTAGTCTTACATTAACTTATTACATCATTTTTAGTCATTAGGATCAGATCAAAGCTCACCAAAGTCAACCATTCTCAAAATAATCAAAAAGTCAAAAAGTTTTCGACTGCAGAAATAGTTTTTCATTTTTCATTTTTTCGTTATAAGCCCGTTTGATCTGAAATTTTATTTGTAGCTTATTTTATTGCTTAACCACTTGCTAGTATTTTTATTTTAATTTTTAGATTTTTTTTACAAGGGTAAATCACCCATTTTTGGGCTGCAAAAACACGTATTTTACTGCAGAAATAGTTTTTGATTTTTCATTTCTTCGTTATAAGCCCGTTTGATCTGAAATTTTATTTGTAGCTTATTTTATTGCTTATCCACTTGCTAGTATTTTTATTTTAATTTTTAGTTTTTTTTACAAGGGTAAATCACCCATTTTTAGGGCTGCAAAACTTGATTTTAGCAAATACTTAAAAGGGGTGTTTGGAATTGTTAGTTTGACTATGTTGTGATTGTCATTTGTGGCCAAAACCTATTTAGGCAACTCACCTAGGACCTAAATAACTCTAATCAACTCTTATCTTGGTCAATTTCACAATGAAAGTCAAAATCACCATGTATGTCCCTTAAATAGTTAACAGTTATGGATTTGGAATCCAATTTCCTTCATATCATTGCACAAGTGGTGAATTTAGAGTAATTTAGCCTTGATATAGTTTATTACATCCATCTTAGTTATCAAATTAGGAATCAAAGTTCATTTAAGTCAAATGTAGTTCAAAACTGAAAAGTCAAAATTTCATCTTTTGTAGAAAATCCAAATCTTGGGTGAATTGTTGTGAATTTTGTGTAAGGATTCAGGCCCTGAGACTTTCACACATTGTACTCCCCCACCTTAGCTTTAGGAATCAGCTTTCATCATATTTTTGTGATTTTTCTGGTGGGCCCCACATTCACCCAAAACAGCCTGCAGATATCACTCCACCACCACCACTTTGGTGGTGGTTTCTGGCCACCCTTCTGGGTCCCACTTGTCCAATCTTGGTTCATTCAACCCCCCCCCCTGGTAGGCTTCAAGGTTTGACCCTTTGTTTGACCTTAAGCCTAGTGGACCCCACCTGAATCAAGCCCTTAACTTTGTCCCAAATTCTGTGTGGCATTTTGTTTTTGTAGTGCTTAATTGTGCTTAATAGCTTATTCTGAGGACCCCAATTTCTTATTCTTGCTTAAACAAGTTTACATAACTTATTTGAACCAGAATCATCCATAGTGGGTCCCACTTAAGTCCATTTTAGCCTATTTCTTGTCTTGGTCAACAAAAGTCAACTGTGGAGCTAATAAGCATTCACAGTGCTTATTTTTAAGTTGTAAAAAAGTTGTTTTCACAAAAAGTGTTTGTTTTTAGGTCTAAAATAGATTTGTAAAAGAAAAATCCAGAAAAAACAATTTAACTTTAAGTGATTGTTTCTATTTAATGTAATTTAAATTTTAATTTTCATTTTCAAATTTTTATTAAGTACTTGGCATTTTTATATTTTTATTAATTACCTTTTATATTAAAGTAATTTTAGTAAATTTCTCAAAATTTTATTTTATCATTTAGTATTTATTAGAATTAATATTAGTTTTATTAGTAATTAATTAATAATTAAGTTTTAAATAGCATAACTAGTTTTTATTAAGTAAGACCTAGTTTTTATATTTTTCCTAGCTTTTATATAATATAATATAATTTTAGAAATTTTTTTAGAATTTTTACTGTTCATTTGCTGTTTTTTATAATTTAAAATAGTTTAATTAGGTAATTAATATTTAATTAGTAATTAATTAATAGAAAAATCACAATAAGACAAAAATAGTTATTTTTAATTTTAAAACTTGATTTTAGTTATTTTATAATTTTAGAAATTTTATTTCCTTTTTTCTGGTATTTAAATAATATTACATTGTATTTAAGTATTTTAAATATTAATAATAAGTATTAAATAGTATATAATTAATAATAAATAATTAATTAGTGTAAAAATTAATTTTCTTTGTCTAAAAATTTTCTCTTATCTTTTAGTTTGAAAAAAAAGTCATTTTCACCCCATGGGGGTTTTCAGATTTCAGTTTTCACTTTTTATTTCGTACGCTCGCGTTATTTAAAACGTGAACGTACGCGTTTTAAGTTTTAAACGTTTCTGGTTTTTCCTAATTTCAAGTCTTGTTCATATAGCTTGTTTAAGCTATTTCATTGTACAAATCAGTAGTGTAATCAATCACAAACCCCTTTCCATCCAAATTCACCCGATCGCAGAACCGTTTTATAACCATCACACCTCGTCGGGACATAACGACCCGGGGAAACACTGTACTTCCGCGGAGCATTGACTCTAGGCTGTTTGACTTGGTTGACCATTTACTTGGTCAATTTAGGTTGACCGTTTGGAGCCAATCAATACATTAATGTAATAATGACAATGGTTAGTCTAGCATAACACGTCAATGTCCCCAGAACGATCACGAGTATGGTTTCCTGGAAAAAACCACCTTTGATGATTCATCATCATACTTATCCTTTTGATTCTAATACTATGTTAATATGGATATGGATCGAAGTCATTCCATAATTAACTAGTGTTTCTCGTTATTTATGATCAAGCAAGATTACCAATTCATTTGAACGCATTCCAGATAGACCTTAGGCATGGCCATGCAAACATCTTGTTAATCCTACGAGTGGCCAAACAGTATTAAACTTCAAAACAAATTTGAATGAACCAAATCCTGTTATTGACTACAAGAATAACCTATGAACTTCGCATCACCTCTGAAAATAATCCTTATAACTACCAGTTACGGATAGCGTTAGATTATCTCACAGAAAATGAGCTACATCCACAGTAGTTACCTAGTATCTCAAGTCTGAGGATAAATATTCATGATTCACTATAATGACAACATCCATAAGTATAATCATGTAATTGGGATTTTGTCCTATATTCAATTTATCCATTATTGAATATCATTTGAATTTGGCATGTCCACGCATCAATATATTTTAATATATTATACCAAAACTCATATTTGTCTTAGTTCAATAATACTCCCATATTAATTGACAACGGACTATTTAGAATAACATAACATAAGTTATTCATGGATTAAACATGCAAATATGGGATACAATCTATTATTAATGAAAACAAACGTACTTAGTACTTTAATTCATTATTTAATAATAATTGCTTAACATCCCTTATCCAAATACTAAATAGATCAATGCATGAAAATTCTCGTTAATGAATTTTGTCTCAAGTAATACCAATAATACTTGTTGACAATTATGCCTCAAGTAATCATACTTGTTGACAAGACATTATTCAACTAACTTTGATCTATCGGAATTTTGAGAATACTTATTTCAATAACGAAATTCTTGTATATGTGCATTCATATAATTTGATATAACCACATAATACATCATAAAATGTGTATGACATCCTCAACATATAATTTATGATAATTAAACTTCCAAACCTTTTAAAGTTTAAAGTATTCTTATTCTTTAACGTATAATGCAACTATGCTTTTCGTTAAGCATAACTAGTACACATGGCTATTAACATGGATGAAATGCTCCCATGACTAGTATTGAGTGTCATCTCAATTTTATTAGCATCATTGTATGCAAACAACAATATGCTTTTTTCCGTAAACTTCAATGTGTAATGTTTTATACCTTCCAAACTTCCAAGTTTGTTGGCTATGACAATTTTCAAATTGTTCATCTATAGAATCCAGAAATTGTTCTAGGCTGAGGATGTGATTCTATATCCAAATACATTCCTTTAGAATATTCATTACACAACTTATCTAATATCTTTCAATTAGATATCAATGTTATCAAATCATCTTTTATCAAAGCATGATATAAAAACAACATGATGTACATGAAAAATTCTCGTGTCCAACTTAAATTTCGTTCATGTACTACATATCCATTTAAACTTTCTAAATGATATATCATGTTCTATTAGATTCATTTACCGCACATGTTTACATCAATAAACATATATTCAAGGTTGTATGTTTTACTTATTAAATCTTTCAAGTAAAATTTCATTCCAAGTTATGACTTAACATTTAACTTATATAGAATGTTACTTCCTATATGTTATACAACATATATGATTTAAGTAAGTAAACATAATACTCCCACTAGCTTTCAGAATTACTTAGGAGTTATCTTATTTTAAATTATAAATTAAACATGGATTTAATATTTTAAACATAAGATTTATCTCCTCGATGCATGCATTTATCCATACTTGGATTCTTGCATTTTGTATACTTTCAAGATTAAATGAATTCATAAAACTCTTAATTACTCATCGTCCTCGCTTAAGTAATTATATAAGAAAGAGGTTTTATAATTCATTGTCAAATTTCATATTCATAAAAATGAGTATGACAATTACCATCTTTGTATCTTTAATGTGCTTAGAAAGAGTATTCAATCATAGTTAATTACTTAAGTATGATTAACAATCTTGTTATAAGACATGCATTAAAATATGTATACAATTTCGTCCATATGATTTATTACATGAAGATTTTAAACCTCTAGGGTTTTCCTTCTCTTGCAGAAACACATCTTCATTAAGATAAACCAAGTTTTCAAAGTTGATTTATCTTTATGGACAGCATCTTAACATTCATAGTATGAGCAATTTACCATAATTAGTAAATGCGTCATTATGATTAACATGCTTACTTTGATCCTGTAATTCATAATTCTCAGCATATTAAATATGTGAGACATCCCTACGGATCTATGAATGAGAATTTCATCATGTTGAGATTTAACCTTTACATTTCAAACCTCATCATGATTTTCACTAGTGTGGTTTTAGAAGATTATATATTTTGTAATTTTGATCTTTCAAGATCTAAACAAAACTTGCCTTTTGTATTTTATCTATAAATACTTTAGCAAGATGAGCAACACTAAATCGTTCTCACTTGGGATATTACAAAACATTTTACAGTTCCTGACTCTTGTTTGTTAAATCTACTTATTAACAAAACCAGAACTTCATTTTAAGACTTTAATGTGATTCATCACATTCCATAATATCTTATTTAATCTTCTAGGTTGGAGTCTTATTGAGTATATTCTATCCATACTCAATTTTCTAACCTTGATAACTTTTGGAAGAAAAGAAGTCATATTTATCTTTTAATCAAACAATATAACAAAAGTTTGATTTTTCCTAACTGAACACACCACCAACTTGTGATGTTTCATTAGAATTAATATTGTGAGACAACTAACAATATGTAAGATAAACTTATTTCCTTTTGGCTTAACTATTTTACCAACTACGTCAATCTTAATGGTACAATGGAATTTCCAAGCCAATTGCATGTTATATAACATAAGTGTCTTTTTGAACAAGTCACTTCACGTTCATGTCTTAAGAAGACATAAACTGTTATATTCCCATTATACGTTGTACATCATTGATCAACTAAGTGATTTCTTGTTTGAAACATAACAAGTTTAACGTCTTACTTTATTATAAGTCTTGTAATAGTTAAAAGACTTCATGTTTATAAGAAGATATAAACATAAATAACTAAAGTATTTGTGAACACCACCAATTGGTTTCAATAGTAATTTCAAGTTAATTTACTACTTCATTTTCTTATGTCATTTTATGAATTATCCAATTTAAGAAACTGCAAACTCACATAATTCCAGTACATCAGTTAATCTGCTAGTAATGAAATCATGTAGTTTACCTTTCTATTGCAATCTAGGCAGGTTACACCCTGACGTAAATTGTAAATTCAAGTGTTTCTTTTAATTTGAATATCATAAGATATAAAACTAGTCTTTTGTTATAATCATGACACATGTTCTACATAAGATAATCTTACACATTAAATGTATAAGTCCTATTAGAACATTGATCTCTTACCTTGCAATTAAGAGAATTCTATAATCATATTTCTATGTATTGTTCCTTTGCACACACTAAACAATTCTCCCACTTGTGCATTGAACAATATCATGTAGTATATATAAACAACACAGCATACGTTTGTTTATGTGATTCAATATGATTTGTGTCATAAGTAGATGTAGGACTACTTTGTCTTATCAGGAAACGCATATGGCTATCCTAAAAATTTGAGTGTCTATAATTTGAAAGTAATTATCTTGATGATAATTTGGGCTACTACATAGAAATTAAGTCTTGTAGCTCCCACTGAATTAGAGAACATAACAATAACTCTATATTCAGTAAACAACACAAAGCTCCCACTGGATTTGACAACATTGTACGTGTTTCATAACCAGTAAAAACAATTTGCTTGTTTTACTTTCCTGCACATTTAGAAAAACCCATACGTAATAATTACTCAGGTTCTAAAATGTGTATTCTACTATATCAATGATATTAACTTGAAGAATTTGGGCATGCAGCTTAATCCTGAATAGGCCTACCATCCCCATAATGGTATGTAGCACCTTTAAGGGAAAACAACTAGATAAAATACTAGCTTTGCCTTTTACCAATTTTGCGGTAATCTGTCCAGCTTCTAATAACTAATATTTTCCATTTAACCAAATGCCTTGTTTGTTATAGAAGAATTCATTCACCAAATTAGGGTAATGAAATTTCTATGGAAAATAAGATGTGCAATAATCTTGAGTTATATATTAGAATGTAGACAATTCTTATGTTCTTATCATACCTTTCTCAATCATGAAAAGGAATTGGATTGAGTCTTATTCTTCTCTCATGGAAAATAGACTTTTCTTTCATTTCGGTAAAATTTTCTCAATCAAACATTATGTTTGAAAGCAGAATTAGATCAATTTACCAATTTAAGACCAAACCACGTTTACGGCTTTAATGTTGCATTAATACGTTAAAAAGAATTACAAAATTCAATTTTAGTATTTTTGATAATTAAATTTTCAAGAAAATTAAATACCCATGGTTCATAATCATATAACCATTTAATTTTCACTGAAAAACTAGGATCCAAATTGATATAGGTTCATCACATCAGTTGATCTGCTAGTGATGACGGTATTCAATAAGGTATGAGTCGAACCTCAATTGCCAATATTCAATTGCAATTCCTAGAATCGATGGGATTTACATATTTGCCAACCGCAGTTGCAATGTAAGCATGTTTTATCCCCATCTTCTTATGCCTTGAGTGATCAGTCCCACTATCAACTCAATTAAGTTAACCAACTTAAGAAACAGCAAACTTACATAATTACACCACACCAGTTGATCTGCTAGTGATGAAATCATGTAATTTGCCCCTCCATTGCAATCTAGCCAGGTTACGCCCTGACGTAGATCCAATTTTAGGTGTTTCCGTTTCATTGGATGGCATATAACTTAAATTTAGGGGTAGTAAATTTGATGTGTGTAATCAAAATATATGTACAAAGATGTCATGCATTCATCTTGTAGCATATTTTTCATGTAAAAAACTTTACTCCTTAGTTTCTTTACGAGCTTAAATCTCTAAAGTTTTGATTGAGGCGTTGAAAAACTTACAACTTTGCCTTAAGTGCTTCGTAGTTATCATGGATGTTAGGTAAAACTAAATTTGACTCACAGGCGGGCGTCAAGCCAGAATGGAGGCTCACTAAGGCCGCAATTTAATGCTAAGCCATCCTTATAACCACTTTATAGTTTGTCAAAATAGTTTCACCTTACAACCACTTAATACAGTCGCGATCAATCAACCAAAAGTTCAAGATTTATATTTAAGCTCAAAACAAGATTTCACCATCATTAAGTCCGTTTAATATTTTATTTATGAAATTACCCTTTGCTACTATCATGTCATAAAACATATAAAACAAAGGTAATAAAATAAAATAAATAAACAACAACAATAATGGACATGCAAATTAAAATCAATTTAAAACACACAATTGATTCAATACACGATTAATAAGGGCTTCCCTAATTTTGTAATTAATCAAATTTTAGTAATCTTTATTCATAATATTTACTAATCAATTTATCAATTATAATAGAATCGCATAATAAGCATGAAATCTTAAAACCAAATCATCATAATCCAAGACAACACATGCATGGTTTGTCATGGATGCCCAAATAGCACATATTATAAACATATAATCATGTCAATCAGGAACGCAACCAAAACGGCATATCACCAATATCCATTTATATTTACACATAAATATTACATGCATCCTAGGGTTTCTACAAGTTTTATTACAAAATTCACAAACCCTAATTTTCTTTTCAATAAAAAAAAAATTATGACATTTTATAAAAAAAATAAATCGACAATTTAAAAAAAAATAAAAAAATCTAGGGTTTATGAAAAATTAAAAAAAAAACATAAGAACACCAAGCATGTAATAATCATAACGATTCAATTTTATGTGTTTCGGTAATTAATTACAATGTATTAACGGCTCTTGATGCCACTGTTGGAATTTGTGAATCATAACAATAGTATAAACACATAAACATCAAAGAGTACGCAGCGAAAATAGATCAAATACAAGTAATTAAATTAACTGAATATAAAAGGATGCGTACCTTTGTGATTTCTAGCAAGAACAAGAAATCAATTGAACAAGAACTTATAAACCCTAATTAGGGTTTAACGGGGATCGACTATGGTGTAGTCGAATAGGGCAATCACCACGTTAGCAAACGTATGCCAACACTTCGTTCTTAAACACACGTATTAGTAGCGTTTCAATAAGAAAAGATAGGTTCTTAATTCACAAACAAACCAAACACTATGTTTAGAAGATCGCGTAGGAACCCTAGAAGGGTGTAGTTGATCAACTAAACAAGAATGGTTTTGAACTTAGAAATCTAGTAGGAACCCTATAAGGGTGTAGTTCGATTTCTAACTCAAGAGGAGAGAAGAGAAGGAGATTTGGTTTGCAAGTGAACCAAGGGATGATTAGAATGAACAAAGGGGTTTGTTTATATACTAATCAACATCTTGGAGCACAAGACACAAATCCTAAACCCTAATGGGTTGGGTTTGGCCAAACATGGGTTTTACAAGCCCATTCCATGTTTGAAGTTTCACGGATCTAGTACGAAAAATGTTTTAGATCCTTGACTTCTTATCTTTAAAAAAAAAAGTAATTTAATTGTTTGTTTTTTTGTTTTATGTCGAATCCAGGGTATCAATTCCCGAGACGACTTTTGTTTGGTGTCGAATCCAGGGTATCAATTCCCGAGACAACTTTTGTTTGGTGTCGAATCCAGGGTATCAATTCCCGAGACGACTTTTGTTGGTGTCGAATCCAGGGTATCAATTCCCGAGACGACTTTTGTTAGTGTCATATTTGCTTTCTTAGTTTATTTTGGTTTATTGTTTTCATTTGCTTTCTTAGTTTACTACTCCAGTTCGAGCTTTCACGATTTCGCTGCTCGAACTGCGGGGAGTGTTAGTGGAAAATTAGGCCCAAGCCCGGATTGTGGGTCTTGGGTATTAGGGTTTCATTGTCTTACAGAAAATACAAACACGTGATGCTTAGTAAATGAGCACATCTGCTTGGTAAAGGAGCAAGAAAGTTTCTTAGAAAATACAAACACGAGATGCTTATAAAGGTTTCTTTGTTCATAAAGGAAACCAGGAGAGTTCACCGGAAAGCAACATTGAATCTGTTACTAATGCATCACCATGAGAAAGCAACGGATCTGAAATCAATGCATCACCACATAAAATAGAGAATTCTGTGAGTGAATCAATATGTTTAACTTTCTTTTCTGACAATAGTAGATATACATCGTTGCAAGAACAATCATTAGTTTTTTTTAACCAACAGTGGAAGTATGATAATTTGACAAGTAACCACCAAGTTGCTATTTTCATTAAACGAAGAGCTGCTAAGTATTTTATGATTGTGACTCCCTTGCTATCTTCTATTTTATGTATGCAGCTTTAGAAAGAACGAGCAAAGGTACTATCAATGTTTGGGACTTTAGTTTCACCCAAGCTTCGGGCTTCTCAACTTACATTTGAGACAGGTGAATTCAGAAAGCTATTTGTAGAAAATTATCGAACTCCGAGCATAACGATATCTGTTCTTGTTCATCATTTTTCCTGACTTGTGTTAAAAAGAAGTAATTGTTTCCTTTGTTGTGCAGCGCTAGAAACACTCGTAGAAATAGCAACTGCTCGTTCATCTATTCTTAAATCTTATGAGGTGTTACATAGGGATATGAAAAGCACCAAGGAATGACGAGTGATAGGGGTTCAACTGTCCAAAATAAAATAATTGAAGCAATGAAAATTGATGCTAAACACTCCACCTTAGACTTTGGATTTTGTTCATCAGATAATGGATCTTGAAATTTTGTGTAATAGTTTATGAGCAAAAGATCTTGGATTGTTGTTGTTTGCAGCAATTGTATTAATATCTGAAATACTAATTTATTTGACTTTAGACAGCTAAGAAATTCTCTCAGGGCACCAATTTCCTTGACGTGTTACTCACTTTTATATCATATTGGTTTATTTCGGATATATACCAAAAGAAAAATGATACATATATATGCCTAATAAAATGGCCTAAAACTAAACCTACAATTGTTTTTGGGTAAAAATGTTTTTACCCTGGTCAAGTATATTAAAAAGCAATAAGGTTAAGGCAATATGGTAACGCACCATGTTAACTATAGACAAAGAACACACCCTTTGTGCTTTAAACCACAACTCATGATATTGACATGCCAACCTCACAAAAGAAAGAAACCTAGACGAAAGCAAAAAACTACATCAAAAGAAAGTACAGCTAGGCTACACTACATAGAATATTATGTTATGCGTTCCCTCATTAAATAAGTAGGAAGTTTCCATCTTGCTAGCACGAGCTCCACATTCGACGTCTTCTTGAAATGAAAAGTTAGTAACTTGAGACGAACCGTAGAAATAATAACATCAACGACTTGATTCGCGGTTCTCTTCTTCTTTTTAAACAACCTTGAGTTCCTCTCTTGCCAAATCATGTACGATGAAGCAGCAAATACAAGCTTTGAAATAATACTAATGGCATACCTGATGAAAGAAGCCAAGCCATAATATTATCCAATGATATAGTACTAGAAGACATACCCGATTCCAAAACACCCGAGACCATACTTTGCGAAGAGAAGGAACATTCAAAAAATAGGTGATTGTGGGAATCCGGAATATGTAAATAGTTTAAAAATTAAACTAACTTATCCTTTATATAATAAATGAATTACTTATTTCGGAGTAATTTTGCAAAAACAATCCTATTAAAAAAAGAATTAGGTCAATCATGTTGCTCAAGGGTGTGTTTGGTAGAGCCCAATCAGTATGAAGGAATGGATTTCGTACCGATTAAAGGTGTTTGGTTAGTGGACCAAGAATGAAATCGGTATATCATAGACATAGACTCATTACCCACTAATTTGGGGTCTATAAAATCCATTCGGTGGACCATTCTCTTTTTCACTACAAAATTTAATTATCTATACACTTTTTTATACCATATTTCGTTATCCAAACATAAACAATGATAATGATAAACTTAATTATATCAATTGTTATTCTATCTCATACCAAATCTGATACTATAGCAACAAACCAAACGGGCCCTACCAAAATGATGTGTCATTTTGTGATTGGTTTAATTAGAGAGAAGAAGTGATAGAACCACAAAAGAACTTTCACAAAAACTCTTACAAAATGATGTGTCATTTTGTGATTGGTTTAATTAGTGAGAAGAAAAAGAATATATTAAAAAATGCAGCAATACCTCATTTTGTAAAAGTGCTTATAAAGTTTCTTTTGTGGTTATATCGTTTCTCCTTTTAAAGGTACAATTTATAAACCAATATAGATATCTTTTGTCAAAATATGTTTTACTTAAAAAAAAAGTTATATAAGTTACATTAAAAAAATCTGTTAAGTTTGACTACTTAAATACCTTATTGTGATATTTTATTAGCTAGTTCCATTATTCTCTTTCAATTTCACATTTCAATATAATTTTGGCCAATGTTTTAAAACCCGGGTTCGAAATCGACCCAGTCGAGTTACCAGGCACCGGGTCAACCGGTTCGACCGCCGGGTCAACCCGATATTCAATTTATTATTATAATTATTTTTTTTTCGACCGGGTCAACTGGTTCAACCTCCGGATCTACCGGTTCGACCGCCGGGTCAACCCGGGTTTTATTTAAAAAAATTTGAAAAAACAAAACCTGGCCGGGTTTCGAGAACCGGGTTGACCCGGGTCACTCAAAAACCGGCAGGTCTAATCGGTTAACCCGGTTTTAGAAACCCAGGTTTTTTTGACTCGTTTTTTTGGTCGGAACCGTTCGAACCGGTTAACTCGGCCAGGTCGACCCGGTTTCAAAACACTATTTTTACCATCTTCTGACGTGTGTTTATTTTTCATAACTATAGTATTATGACTATTTTCTGACATGTGTAGTTTCCTCTTAAAAAATGATTTTGTTGGTTAGGTGATAATTTTTTCATAACTATAGTATTATGAGCACACATTCTACTATTATCCAAACAATAGTTGTCCTACCTGTATTAAATCGATATGCAAGTTGTGTGTGTATGTAAACCCATCATTTAGTATAGTAGGGCCGTAGGGGATTTTTTAATGTCTCACCCAAGGCATCAAATGTGTCAGATCGGGCCTCCTATCCACATGGTATATGGATATGTACGAAATTAATGGTAAACGTACATATGAGAAATGTCAAAGTTCGTGATAAGACACTTTTCCCCCTATGGATGGCATTTATTATTAATAAGATTAAAGGATATACGAAGTCAAGAAAATACACACTCATATTTAATTCACGCGTTTCTTCTTGTTTTTTTTTTCAAAATTTCATCTTTAATCCTTAGGTCCCCAAAAGAATACAATGTTACCCCTAAACTTTGTCATCAAAAGAAACAAATCTCGTGTAGCCCGTTATTGCATCATTCAAGCTAAAAAATTATGTTATTTTGTTATAAAGGACCATTTTGTTGTTCTATATTAAGGGGTGTTTCTTTGTCACTTATTTGACTTACGAGCCTAGATTTAGGTAGGGCCACTTATTTTACATGGGAGGCGTGCCACACCTGATTTTGAATCACGAAGTGTAAATTTTTCCAAAAATATCATTTTATGATATGTGTGACGCCTGGTAATATATTTGCACTACCTTCTTTTGCAACTTTAGTTTTGTTATAAACCTTTTAACAGTGCAAATCTTATTATTTTTGGTAAAAGAAAATTTGTGCAAGAACTTCCCAAAACATTTTCTGCAACACCGAATCGTTGGTCTATCTCTGTGTTTATGTGTTTCTATTTTTATCATTTAGGCCCATACATCTAACATGGTCAAAGTGTAACATGCTCAACATATTGAACCTACTTTCACATTTACTAATTGATGAAGTTTGTCAAGTGAATGGAAGTTTCATACATTTTAATTGGTAATTTCATAAAATGTACGAGGAAATTGGTTGTTTAATTATGTGTGCAAAGTAAATTGCAAAACTTAAGTCTTTAGAGTTTCTGAATGGTTGAGTCGATTTGACAAAGTTAAAGCAAGTTTGAAGAAATATGGCAAGTATAAGCTCTAGGTTAAGCAATTTGATCACAGGAGTCCATGGCATACATGTTCAAAAGTGTGTTTGGTTTGAGGTTGAATTGCAGAGAGCTCAAGTTAATCATGAAGCTGAGGTTATTCAGTATAGTAACGATAATGTTGCATTAATCAAGATGACTGAAGCTAAGGTTAAACAGATTGAAGAAAATACAAACACGAGATGCTTAGTAAATGAGCACATCTGCTTGGTAAAGGAGCAAGAAAGTTTCTTAGAAAATACAAACACGAGATGCTTATAAAGGTTTCTTTGTTCATAAAGGAAACCAGGAGAGTTCACCGGAAAGCAGCATTGAATCTGTTACTAATGCATCACCAAGAGAAAGCAACGGATCTGAAATCAATGCATCACCACATAAAATAGAGAATTCTGTGAGTGAATCAATATGTTTCAACTTTCTTTTCTGACAATAGTAGATATACATCGTTGCAAGAACAATCATTAGTTTCTTTTAACCAACAGTGGAAGTATGATAACTTGACAAGTAACCACCAAGTTGCTATTTTCATTAAACGAAGAGCTGCTAAGTATTTTATGATTGTGACTCCCTTGCTATCTTCTATTTTATGTATGCAGCTTCAGAAAGAACGAGCAAAGGTACTATCAATGTTTGGGACTTTAGTTTCACCCAAGCTTCGGGCCTCTCAACTTACATTTGAGAAAGGTGAATTCAGAAAGCTATTTGTAGAAAATTATCGAACTCCGAGCATAACGATATCTGTTCTTGTTCATCATTTTTCCTGACTTGTGTTAAAAAGAAGTAATTGTTTCCTTTGTTGTGCAGCGCTAGAAACACTCGTAGAAATAGCAACTGCTCGTTCATCTATTCTTAAATCTTATGAGGTGTTACATAGGGATATGAAAAGCACCAAGGAATGACGAGTGATAGGGGTTCAACTGTCCAAAATAAAATAATTGAAGCAATGAAAATTGATGCTAAACACTCCACCTTAGACTTTGGATTTTGTTCATCAGATAATGGATCTTGAAATTTTGTGTAATAGTTTATGAGCAAAAGATCTTGGATTGTTGTTGTTTGCAGCAATTGTATTAATATCTGAAATACTAATTTATTTGACTTTAGACAGCTAAGAAATTCTCTCAGGGCACCAATTTCCTTGACGTGTTACTCACTTTTATATCATATTGGTTTATTTCGGATATATACCAAAAGAAAAATGATACATATATATGCCTAATAAACAGGCCTAAAACTAAACCTACAATTGTTTTTGGGTAAAAATGTTTTTACCCTGGTCAAGTATATTAAAAAGCAATAAGGTTAAGGCAATATGGTAACGCACCATGTTAACTATAGACAAAGAACACACCCTTTGTGCTTTAAACCACAACTCATGATATTGACATGCCAACCTCACAAAAGAAAGAAACCTAGACGAAAGCAAAAAACTACATCAAAAGAAAGTACAACTAGGCTACACTACATAGAATATTATGTTATGCGTTCCCTCATTAAATAAGTAGGAAGTTTCCATCTTGCTAGCACGAGCTCCACATTCGACGTCTTCTTGAAATGAAAAGTTAGTAACTTGAGACGAACCGTAGAAATAATAACATCAACGACTTGATTCGCGGTTCTCTTCTTCTTTTTAAACAACCTTGAGTTCCTCTCTTGCCAAATCATGTACGATGAAGCAGCAAATACAAGCTTTGAAATAATACTAATGGCATACCTGATGAAAGAAGCCAAGCCATAATATTATCCAATGATATAGTACTAGAAGACATACCCGATTCCAAACACACCCGAGACCATACTTTGCGAAGAGAAGGAACATTCAAAAAATAGGTGATTGTGGGAATCCGGAATATGTAAATAGTTTAAAAATTAAACTAACTTATCCTTTATATAATAAATGAATTACTTATTTCGGAGTAATTTTGCAAAAACAATCCTATTAAAAAAAGAATTAGGTCAATCATGTTGCTCAAGGGTGTGTTTGGTAGAGCCCAATCAGTATGAAGGAATGGATTTCATACCGATTAAAGGTGTTTGGTTAGTGGACCAAGAATGAAATCGGTACATCATAGACATAGACTCATTACCCACTAATTTGGGGTCTATGAAATCCATTCGGTGGACCATTCTCTTTTTCACTACAAAATTTAATTATCTATACACTTTTTTATACCATATTTCGTTATCCAAACATAAACAATGATAATGATAAACTTAATTATATCAATTGTTATTCTATCTCATACCAAATCTGATACTATAGCAACAAACCAAACGGGCCCTACCAAAATGATGTGTCATTTTGTGATTGGTTTAATTAGAGAGAAGAAGTGATAGAACCACAAAAGAACTTTCACAAAAACTCTTACAAAATGATGTGTCATTTTGTGATTGGTTTAATTAGTGAGAAGAAAAAGAATATATTAAAAAATGCAGCAATACCTCATTTTGTAAAAGTGCTTATAAAGTTTCTTTTGTGGTTATATCGTTTCTCCTTTTAAAGGTACAATTTATAAACCAATATAGATATCTTTTGTCAAAATATGTTTTACTTAAAAAAAAAGTTATATAAGTTACATTAAAAAAATCTGTTAAGTTTGACTACTTAAATACCTTATTGTGATATTTTATTAGCTAGTTCCATTATTCTCTTTCAATTTCACATTTCAATATAATTTTGGCCAATGTTTTAAAACCCGGGTTCGAAATCGACCCAGTCGAGTTACCAGGCACCGGGTCAACCGGTTCGACCGCCGGGTCAACCCGATATTCAATTTATTATTATAATTATTTTTTTTTCGACCGGGTCAACTGGTTCAACCTCCGGATCTACCGGTTCGACCGCCGGGTCAACCCGGGTTTTATTTAAAAAAATTTGAAAAAACAAAACCTGGCCGGGTTTCGAGAACCGGGTTGACCCGGGTCACTCAAAAACCGGCAGGTCTAATCGGTTAACCCGGTTTTAGAAACCCAGGTTTTTTTGACTCGTTTTTTTGGTCGGAACCGTTCGAACCGGTTAACTCGGCCAGGTCGACCCGGTTTCAAAACACTATTTTTACCATCTTCTGACGTGTGTTTATTTTTCATAACTATAGTATTATGACTATTTTCTGACATGTGTAGTTTCCTCTTAAAAAATGATTTTGTTGGTTAGGTGATAATTTTTTCATAACTATAGTATTATGAGCACACATTCTACTATTATCCAAACAATAGTTGTCCTACCTGTATTAAATCGATATGCAAGTTGTGTGTGTATGTAAACCCATCATTTAGTATAGTAGGGCCGTAGGGGATTTTTTAATGTCTCACCCAAGGCATCAAATGTGTCAGATCGGGCCTCCTATCCACATGGTATATGGATATGTACGAAATTAATGGTAAACGTACATATGAGAAATGTCAAAGTTCATGATAAGACACTTTTCCCCCTATGGATGGCATTTATTATTAATAAGATTAAAGGATATACGAAGTCAAGAAAATACACACTCATATTTAATTCACGCGTTTCTTCTTGTTTTTTTTTTTCAAAATTTCATCTTTAATCCTTAGGTCCCCAAAAGAATACAATGTTACCCCTAAACTTTGTCATCAAAAGAAACAAATCTCGTGTAGCCCGTTATTGCATCATTCAAGCTAAAAAATTATGTTATTTTGTTATAAAGGACCATTTTGTTGTTCTATATTAAGGGGTGTTTCTTTGTCACTTATTTGACTTACGAGCCTAGATTTAGGTAGGGCCACTTATTTTACATGGGAGGCGTGCCACACCTGATTTTGAATCACGAAGTGTAAATTTTTCCAAAAATATCATTTTATGATATGTGTGACGCCTGGTAATATATTTGCACTACCTTCTTTTGCAACTTTAGTTTTGTTATAAACCTTTTAACAGTGCAAATCTTATTATTTTTGGTAAAAGAAAATTTGTGCAAGAACTTCCCAAAACATTTTCTGCAACACCGAATCGTTGGTCTATCTCTGTGTTTATGTGTTTCTATTTTTATCATTTAGGCCCATACATCTAACATGGTCAAAGTGTAACATGCTCAACATATTGAACCTACTTTCACATTTACTAATTGATGAAGTTTGTCAAGTGAATGGAAGTTTCATACATTTTAATTGGTAATTTCATAAAATGTACGAGGAAATTGGTTGTTTAATTATGTGTGCAAAGTAAATTGCAAAACTTAAGTCTTTAGAGTTTCTGAATGGTTGAGTCGATTTGACAAAGTTAAAGCAAGTTTGAAGAAATATGGCAAGTATAAGCTCTAGGTTAAGCAATTTGATCACAGGAGTCCATGGCATACATGTTCAAAAGTGTGTTTGGTTTGAGGTTGAATTGCAGAGAGCTCAAGTTAATCATGAAGCTGAGGTTATTCAGTATAGTAACGATAATGTTGCATTAATCAAGATGACTGAAGCTAAGGTTAAACAGATTGAAGAAAATACAAACACGAGATGCTTAGTAAATGAGCACATCTGCTTGGTAAAGGAGCAAGAAAGTTTCTTAGAAAATACAAACACGAGATGCTTATAAAGGTTTCTTTGTTCATAAAGGAAACCAGGAGAGTTCACCGGAAAGCAGCATTGAATCTGTTACTAATGCATCACCAAGAGAAAGCAACGGATCTGAAATCAATGCATCACCACATAAAATAGAGAATTCTGTGAGTGAATCAATATGTTTCAACTTTCTTTTCTGACAATAGTAGATATACATCGTTGCAAGAACAATCATTAGTTTCTTTTAACCAACAGTGGAAGTATGATAACTTGACAAGTAACCACCAAGTTGCTATTTTCATTAAACGAAGAGCTGCTAAGTATTTTATGATTGTGACTCCCTTGCTATCTTCTATTTTATGTATGCAGCTTCAGAAAGAACGAGCAAAGGTACTATCAATGTTTGGGACTTTAGTTTCACCCAAGCTTCGGGCCTCTCAACTTACATTTGAGAAAGGTGAATTCAGAAAGCTATTTGTAGAAAATTATCGAACTCCGAGCATAACGATATCTGTTCTTG
The DNA here is from genome assembly GCA_030686995.1 of Artemisia argyi. Classification (NCBI taxonomy): domain Eukaryota; kingdom Viridiplantae; phylum Streptophyta; class Magnoliopsida; order Asterales; family Asteraceae; genus Artemisia; species Artemisia argyi. The sequence continues at coordinate 241,186,569 of CM060702.1, read as the reverse complement.
TTCATCATTTTTCCTGACTTGTGTTAAAAAGAAGTAATTGTTTCCTTTGTTGTGCAGCGCTAGAAACACTCGTAGAAATAGCAACTGCTCGTTCATCTATTCTTAAATCTTATGAGGTGTTACATAGGGATATGAAAAGCACCAAGGAATGACGAGTGATAGGGGTTCAACTGTCCAAAATAAAATAATTGAAGCAATGAAAATTGATGCCAAACACTCCAGCTTAGACTTCGGATTTTGTTCATCAGATAATGGATCTTGAAATTTTGTGTAATAGTTTATGAACAAAACATCTTGGATCGTTTTTGTTTGCAGCAATTGTATTAATATCTGAAATACTAATTTATTCGACTTTAGACAGTTAATAATTTCTCAGGACACCAATTTCCTTGTCATGTTACACTTTTATATCATATTTGTTTATTTCGGATATATACCAAAGGAAAAATGATACATGTGCCTAATAAACACGCCTAAAACTAAATCTACAATTGTGATTGGTTAAACATGTATTCAGTTTAAAATTTTAACTAACTTATCTTTTATATAATGAAGTTTCATAGTAATTTTGCAAAAACAATCATATTAACAAAAAAAATTAGGTCAATCAAATTGCTCAATTATGTCTAACAAGGCACACATATCATTTCTCTAATGCAAACTATTCTATCCACTATCACCACATGATATATGGATAATGGATTTGCATGAAATTAATGGTAAACGTACATATGAGAAATGTCAAACTTTGCGATGAAGACTTTGTCTCTTCTTTTTTCTCATTTTTTTTCTATGGCTGACATTTATTAATAATTATACTAAAGGATATACAAAGTCAAGAAAATACAAACTCATATTTCATTTACGCGTTTCTTCTTGTTTTCTTTTTCAAAATTTTATCTTAACCCTTAGGTCTCCAAAAGAATACAATATTACCCCTCAACTTCATCATCAAGAGAAACAAATCTCGTGTAACCCGCTATTGCATCATTCAAGCTAAAAAATTATGTTAATTTTGTTATAAAGGATCATTTTATCATTCTATATTTAGGGGTCTTTCTTTGTTACTTATTTGACTTATGAGGCTAGATTTAGGTAGGGTCGCTTATTCACACCTGATTATGAATCATGAAGTGTAAATTTTTCAAAAAAATGTCATTTTATGATATCTGTAATGCCCGGTACTATATTTGCACTACCTTTTTTCGCAACTTTAGTTTTGTTCAAAACCTTTTAATAGTGCAAATCTTAGTAATTTTGGTAAAAGAAAATTTGTGCAAGATCTTCCAAAACATTTTGTACAACACCCAATCGTTGATCTATCTCTGTGTTTATGTGCTTCTATTTTTATCATTTAGTCCCATACATTTAACATGGTCAAAGTGTAGCATGCTCAACATAATGAACCTACTTTCACATTTAGTGATTGATGAAGTTTGTCAAGTGAATGGGAATTTCGTATATCTTAATTGGTAATTTCATAAAATGTACGAGGAAATTGGTTGTTTGATTATGTGTGCAAGGTAAATTGCGAGGCTTATTGCAAAACTGAAGTCTTTAGAGTTTCTGAATGGTTAAGTCAATTTGATAAAGTTGAAGCAAGTTTGAAGAAATATATATGGCTAGTATAAGCACTAGGTTTAGCATTCAAAAGCTCGATGTGTTTGGTTTACAAGCATGGAGGTTAAGCAACTTGATCACAAGAGTACATGACATACATGTTCAGAAGTGTGTTTGGTTTGAGGTTGAATTGCAGGGAGCTCAAGTTAATCATGAAGCTGAGGTTATTCATTATAGTAACGATGATGCTGTATTGAATCAAGACGACTAAAGCTGAGGTTAATCAGCTTGAAGAAAATACAAACACAAGATGCTTAGTAAATGATCACGTTTGCTTGGTAAAGGAGCAGAAAAGATGCTTGGTAAAGGAGCTGGGAAGACGCTTGGTAAAGGAGCGGGAAAGGTTACACCTTGGTAAAAAGGTGGGCAGACATTGGATTGCAAACTCAACTTGATGCTGAAGACAATTATGTTGTTACAAAGAAGAAGGAATGAAGGTCGTGACTAAGGTGGTTCATCGTTCGAGGTTCAAATATGGTTCAAGGATGCTTAATATCGGGATTGGCTAAGGTGTTAATAATAAGGTGGAAATTGTTAGTAATATTAGTAATACATTAGGGGTATATTATGTAAATAGTCACTTGTGTAGAGACTAGGAATGAAACTTAGAATAGAAGGCGCATGTGGGTCGAGTTAAGATGAAATGAGAAATAAACTCAAAATAAGAATAGTGAAAATAAACCATAACCGCACATTTCAGACACCTACAAAAACACATATGCATTTCCTCTAAAATTTATCTCCCTTATTTGATATTTGTAGTTAGAAATACTTCTCACTCGTCTCATTTAAATTTTCCTTCTCATTGAATCCCGTCCCCCATGTTGGTCGGCAAAACAATTTATAAACCGTTTAGTCTCTATATACAGCGACATATAGCTTTGGTATATTGTCTCATGTGTTATATTATTCTAGCCAACATCGTTGTTTATCTCATGTTCACTAAATTGGTGCTTGTGCTCGATTCAAATCTATGATCAACGTTCTGCGATCGAACATCAAGTTTGTTGTCGTAATTGTCGAACAATAATAACATGGTATGATCATATTTAACAGGACCTTATTGTGTTTAAAGACATATTTTGTTATAGGTCTAAAATCCCAGACAATGGTGTTTATTATGGTTTTATTTTTTATTTTATTTTTATTTTTTTATTTATTTTTTATTTATTTTATCATTTTGGCCTATACATCAAACATGGTCTAATTGTAGCACGCTACATATATATATTGAACCTAGTTGCACATTTAGTGATTGATAAAATTTGTCAAATGAATGAAAGTTACATTCAAAGTTATGAGGTACTTTCATATAATATACGAGAAAATTGATTGTTTAATGTGTAAAAGGTAATTTCCAGGAAGCTTACAAGAAACTGGAGATAATAGACTTTGTTTTGAAAGTTATCATGTAATTTCTAGAGCTTGGGGGGATTGAAAGTGTAACTTATGAATATAGAGTTGACTTGACGTAAACCTACTTGCATTATTTAATATCTGATCGACATGAGTAGAATTATCATTTCATTTTCGATAGCCATTCATATCCTGTGCTTGCTTTTTAACCAATCCAATAAAAAAAATTGTAAGTCCTCTCCTCAACTTTGTTTTTATTTATGAATATGAATTTGTTGATTGTTTTTATTATATAGCTTTTGAACCTAAAACGGTTGTTTAAAAGTAAAATACGCGTTTCTTCTCTGTTAAAGTAGACAAATCTGTTCAAATTGTTGTTACTGATCATTTTGCCAATCTCTATTTAATTCAAACACCCTTTGGTTTTCATTTCTTAAAAACGGTTGTTTATATAGAAAACTGCGGGACTAGAAGTGTATGTTTCTGATATAAAAATTGACTTGAAGTCAACCCAGTTGCATTATTTTACATGTGACGTGAGTATAATGATCATCCATTGTTTATTGTAGTTCTAAAAACCGCAAGTCATCTACTCATTTTCATTTTGATTTCATTTTTATAAATCATATCTCTGAATGATTTCAGTTTTAATCTGGATCCTATTTGATTTGATGAGGTTCTTTATTAGATAAATGGTTCGTTATTAAATATCCTAAGCTTAAATTAATTGATTAGCAGTGGTTGAATACTCAAATATAACTTAGTGCTTTTTACGAACAAAATTATACACTTGGAAACTTTTGTTGAGTCAACTGATGTTATTGATCCAGCCATCTATGATTGGAGTTGAAAATTCTAATAAAAGCTTCATTAATCGATAATCATCTATTTTAAATTTTCATACAACCTAGTTAATCTTTATCACTTAATTTATTATACTTTATAAAGTTTTCATTCTTCATATAAGTTTAGTCTTTGTAAAAAGATTCACCAAACATTTATTAATCCTTTGATTCAATTTGTTAATTTACCTTTTAACATTTTTTATACAATATTCACCAAGCAATTATCAACCCAGTGATATTTTTTTACCAATAAGCATTCTGAGGCTATTAAATATGTAAATTTTTACATAGTATACTAGTCGAAGTGACGTAAGAAAGAATGATATCTTTGCCTATCTTGCATTATAACATGTAGCTTAATACAAGAAATTGCATGTTGTCTAAAACCGAAAGACTATAAGTGCAATTAAAGTTGTCTTGGAAACTAACTTGTCTTTACGCTTTTTGACATAATAGGTCATGTTGACCAATCATGAACAAGTTAAATGGATCAATGTTTTTCTTAATAGAAATTAAGGGTCCACTTATGTTTATACCTCTCACAATAAACACAACACAACCTATCATGTTGATCAACTTACCTTTACTCTTTTCTAAACTTCATTTTGATCATTCATTTTCATTGCATTCATTCGATCAATACTTCCATCCATCCGTAAACTGTAAGTAAATTTCAGTCACGGATTAATTATATAGTTGTAGTTTTAAATATGTGTGGTTGAAGTAATCGTTTTATATTTCAAATTTATAGTACGTATGATGAAACTTATATGGTGAAATTATTTGTTCCTTACTTGCTGGGTTTTGGTTATTCGATCAATAGAATTCTTATACTCTATCTAATGACTTTTAATATTGTCTCATTTTATAACATTTCAATATAACGAGGTGGGCGACGACGCGTTGCGGCAGAGCGTTGTTTCACGTCGTTTGTCAAATTCTTATAATAGCTTACTTTACTTCAACACCCTTCTCGTTTTGTTAGCAATACTAACTAATAGAGATAGTTTAGAAGGTTTTATTAAAAATAGTGTTAGTGTGTTCAACCTGCTTCATATGTCCACATCCCATTTGACCCGTTTTCTTTTTATTTTACCACTTTGCACGTTAGACATAAAACAACCTGCATCAACCCGTTAAAATATATACGGGTCGAAATTGGCATCTCTATAAATCAACCTGTATCTACCCGTTAATATGTATATATATATATATATATATATATATATATATATATATATATATATATATATATATATATATATATATATATACGGGTCGAAACTGGCACCTCTATAAAACAACCTGCATCAACCAAATGGAAGAAATCAGTAAGACCAAGAGTTGAAATCATTAGATAAGCGTTTGGCCTCGGGGTATTAGTAACAGCAGCACGTTTCAGCCCAGAAAACACCAAAAGGTTACAGCTAATTGGCTAGATTACAATCTGCACTTTACGGTTACAAATCGCTAAATTAGGGTTTTGCCGGTGCCAAATACCCACGTTGGCTGCAACCACAAAGTCCACGTGGCTACTCCGCCGAGATACGTGAACTGAAAAAGCACCATAAACCAAAAGTGGTAGGCGTCAAACAACCACCCCCACTATGACTGCAGCCAAAAAGTCCATGTGGCTACCCCGCCAAGATACGGGAGTCAGCCATCGCCTAACGCCAAAAATTAAGGTGTCCAGTCAACCGTGTCTGAAGTGGTAGGCGTCAAACGGCAGCAACTCGCAACAACAAACTCGCCGTGGCTACGCCGCCAACAGATTATGAACATGGTGGATCCAGGGTTTGATGTATCTGGTGAATTCGGATACAATGTGTATGGGCCAAAATTAGCCCACTAAAAAAGGCGGGAAAAGCCTGCAACAAAACAGTGTCGTGTGGAACGGTATATTATACTATATATATAGTAATAATCGATCCAATGGGCTATATGAGAAGGTCCAAATAACTACACAAGTTATTAGATCTAAATCTCTAATTTAATAATCCAAATTTTGGACGGATATGAGGAAAATTAGTGGCCAAATTGTAATTTGTTATCTTCTTTTGTCATTAACATATACTTTACATTTGCAATATATATATATATATATATATATATATATATATATATATATATATATATATATATATATAAAGAAAAAAAAGTATTCAAATTACTTTGCTAAACTGTAATTTTCATACTCCAATTACCTCCCTCCATTGGCTAGATAACAAGGTCTAAATAACTAAACAAGTTATTAATAAACCCAAAACTTTATGAAATTCCAAATTTTCGACAGATCAAGGAAAATACTATAGTGTCCAAATATTTACATAGCATGAACAACAATAGAAAATAATTTAATCACATTTTATGAAATGCAATCATACAAGCTTCTTTCTACAAACCCACTTGCCTTTATTCTTTTTAACTTTGAGCTTCCATCCATCCATAAACTGCAAGTCATTTTACTTTTTTATATTGTTTCGACGTTGTTTTTGTGTGACTATCATTTTAAGACTACGTATGAACCAGAGTCACATATTTAGTGAAAGGAATTTTCTTAGATTTAGGGCAGATTGATGACTAAAAATCTTAGTCATGGATTCTTTGTACTATTATTGATAATGGCTCTACTCTTTCTGATGCTCTTTACTTGTGGACGCAGCTCAATCTCATTCTTGATAATGGCTACTACGTCGTCCATTCCTCATCTGTGGAAATATGATGTTTTTGTTAGTTTTAGGGGTGAAGATATCCGCAAAAACTTCATGGATCACATGTTCAATAATTTCAAGCAAAAAGGGATTCTTGCTTTTAGAGATGATAGAGAATTGCCTAAAGGAGAAGAGATATCTCCTCATCTCTACAAAGCCATTGAAGAATCAAGATTTTTGATAGTTATCTTCTCCAAAAATTATGCTTCTTCAACATGGTGTCTAAGGGAACTTGTCAAAATACTTGAATGCAAGCAGATTGAAGATCACAAACATGAGGTTCGGATTATCTTTTATGATGTCAAGCCTGATATTGTGAGGAAACAAAAAAGGAGTTACGCAAAAGCATTTGCCAAACATGATGTTTCAAATAGAACAGAGGTGGATAAATGGAGGGAAGCTCTATCCATGGCGGCTAACTTATCTGGATGGGATCTCCAAGACATGACAAATGGGTAAATTTCTTGTTTTTGTGTAATTAGTCTTGTAGCTCTACTAAAGCTTAACACTATGTAGTTTCTCTTACTTATTGTGTCTTTGTGGTTAACAGGTATGAGTATAATTTCATCGATCGCATCTCCAAAGAAATACTCAAAAAATTATGTGATGGGCCCTTGCATGTTGGTGCAAACCTTGTTGGCATAGATTTCCATTTCGAAAAATTAAACTTGTCACGCTTCGTTGGGACAGATAAGGTTAATATGATTGGAATATGCGGTATAAGCGGGATAGGAAAGACGACGCTTGCCAAAGCTATATATAATATGATGTATTCCCACTTTGAAGGAAGTTGCTTTTGTGAAGATGTCAAAGATGTCAAAGAAGTCCAGATGCAAATGATTGGTGAGATTCTGAAAACAGATGATCTAAAGATATCAAGTGTTGGTGAAGGAACTATGGTAATAAAGAAAAGGATGGTGGGTAAGCGGATCCTTATTGTTTTGGATGACGTAAATAATTTTGACCAGTTAGAAGCACTAGCAGGTTCATCTGATTGGTTTTTCCCTGGAAGTCTTATTATTTTCACCGGTAAAGACAAACAATTGCTAAGGTCTCATAATGTGGAAATCTATGAAATGGAGTCTTTACATTATAATGAAGCTCTTGAGCTCTTTAGTTTGAATGCATTTGGTGAAAGGCATCCCATAGAAGATTTTGAAGAAGTTGCTTCCCAGATTGTGAAATATTTGCATTGTCACCCTTTGGCTCTCAAAGTTATTGGTAGATTAATGCATAAAAAACCTGTGGATGTTTGGGAAGGCGAATTGAAAAGACTCCAAACATTTCCTAATTCAGATATACTACAAAAACTTCGACCAAGTTTTGATGAGCTAGCATCTGATCAGAAAAGAATGTTTCTTGACATTGCATGTGCTTTCATTGGGGAAAATAAAGATTTTGCTGCAAGTATACTAGACTGCAGCAACTGTTCCGCAAATTCTAATATTGAATTTTTTGTTGATAAGTTCCTGATAACAGTATCTGGAGATTGTCTTCAAATGCATGAATTGATTCAATGCATGGCAAGGGAAATTATACGTGAAGAATTCAGCATGCCAGGGAATCACAGCAGAAGATTGTGGATTTCATCAGAGGAGGATATACTGAATGTAAACAAGGTATTAAGTGGCATATGATTCCTTTTTCAACATAAACATTACGTTTGCGTATAAGCAATTGCTTTTTCTTTTTTTCTTCATAAAAGCAAGTATAATCTGATGATCTGTTATTTGTATCTAGGTAGCGGAAGAAGTTGAAGTTCTTGCCCTTTTGCTAAAGAAAAACTCTCAAAATATTCCCATAGATGGACAAGCTCTTACATGTATGAAAAACTTACGGATACTAAAAATATACTTTCCGAAAGTCGAAGGACGTTCTCAGCCATTTGCAGTAAACTTCTCTGGAAGGCTGGATTTTTTGTCCAATAAATTAAGGTTGCTTTATTGGCATGGATTGCCTTTAGAGTCCTTACCTTCAGATTTTTATCCGGAAAACATTTTTGCCATTGACTTGTCTTACAGCCACATAAAACAACTTTGGACAACACCAAAGGTATTTATTTATTCATACGTGTGTTTGTGTTCGACACCTAGTGATATAAGAACTAATCTTTTTTCTATTGATATCAGTGTTTAAGAAGGTTGAAAGTAATGAAGCTAAGGTACTGCTGCAACCTAACAACCACCCCTGACTTCTCAGAGATTACAAATCTCGAAGAGCTAGATCTTGAAGGTTGCGTGAATTTGGTTACAGTTCATCCATCAATTGGAATGCTCAATAGACTTGTTGTTTTGAATCTCTCGAGATGCTTAAATGTCAACCAACAGCCTGAAGCCTTTTGGTCTAGATGCTGGACTTCAATCTCTGGTTTACATATGTTAAAGGAACTGAATTTAAACTACTGCAATTTAGAACAAGTGCCTGAGAGCATTGGAGGCTTATCATGTCTAAAGGTACTACTCTTGGAAGGGAACAATTTTACTAGCTTGCCTGGAAGTTTGAGTCAACTTTCTAGTCTTAAATGGCTTAATGTTAATGGTTGCAAGAAGCTGGAAGTGTTGCCCGAACTTCCAACTAGCGTATGTAGAATTCATGCATCTCATTGCACCTCCTTATGTTCAATTAAGGGATCAAACCCAATCAAAAGGGCCACTTATCTCATCGATTGTCCAAAATTGTTTAAGGTGTCGATATCAGAGACTCAATGTCTCGACTCATCTGTAACTTCCCAAGGCTCTCGATTTTCTTCTTTCCTTCGGTATGCGCATAGCAGATGTGGATTGTTCCATTTGCCAGGAAGTTCCATATGGGATATGTATATATATTATGATGGAAATAGCATTCCAAATTGGTTTACAAATAAAAGTTTGGGAAATCAGGTAAAGGTTGAATTACCATCAGATTGGAGCTTCAGTAAGTTAAGGGGATTTGGAGTTTGTGTTGTTTTTAAGAGAAAAGGAACTTCAACATCTTTTGGATACTCTGTAGAGAACTTTGATGGAGCTTATTTGGGAGAATGCTGGCCATACTTAAATGAGCAATATTTTAAGCCAATAAGAATGGATGAGTCAGATGTGATATGGTTGCATTATACAAGTGAAATAGAGGGATGGGAGGAAGCAAAGAAATTTGTAACATTTTGTATTGATGAGAATGAAGCAATTGAAGTGAAGGAGTGTGGTGCAAGACTTGTTTGGGATGAAGATTTAGATCAAGATGATGATGAAGATGAAGATGAAGATGATGATGAAGATGAAGACGAAGGTGATGATGAAGATGAAGATGATGATGAAGATGATGAAGATGAAGATGATGAAGATGATGAAGATGAAGATGAAGATGATGATGAAGATGATGAAGATGAAGATGAAGATGATGATGAAGATGATGATGAAGATGAAGACGAAGGTGATGATGAAGATGAAGATGATGATGAAGATGATGAAGATGAAGATGATGAAGATGATGAAGATGAAGATGAAGATGAAGATGATGATGAAGATGATGAAGATGAAGGAATTGAAGTGAAGGAGTGTGGTGTAAGACTTGTTTGTGATGAAGATTTAGATCAAGAAGTAGACTTGATTATGTTCCAAGACTTCCCAACTCTATCACAGCATGGTGGGGTCTTGTGCGAGTTTGGGTTAGATGGAGAAATCACCTGGACATGGTAGGATAAATTATTTATATGTAGATTTTGTAATTTTTATTTGGTCTTTTTATTAGCCACAATAATCTTTGATAAATCCATGTAGGAGACACCCACCAGGTGTTTGATGAAATGTATGAGTAGAAATCCTTTACTATTATACAGCCTGTTTGTAGATTTTTTTTGGATTTAGGATGTATTAAGAATAGATTGTTGTGTTTTGAAGTGGTGAAGTGTACAATAACATTGCTTGATAATTCAACCATGAAGTCCTTAAGTCTCACTGACTTTGTTTTAAACCTTTTCCCTATTCCTAATTCAGTCACACTTTGAGCTTGTGGATCAACCAAGTGATTTGTTGTTGCCACCTCAGTTTGATCATTAGTCAACGACTCATTATCTTCATTAGGTACTTCAACTTTCTCGTGCATGACACCCCAACATTGACCTTGTCGACAAGGTTGCATTGAGGATAAGTGGTATGAAACACATCAGCTTGTACCCAGGTGGCTTCTTCAGGAGCTTTGCCATGCAACTGAACTAAATATTGCTTTGGTATATCTAGTAATGTGTCTGCCTCTCTTATTTGTACAATAGCTTGTGGTGTCATTTGGGATATCCTTCCCTTGCCACATGGTCATTGGGGCTGTCTCAGTAGTCGTGCCATGAAAACATTTAAGAAGAGAGACATGATAAAGATCATAGATTTTAGCATCGACATGTAACAAAATTGATAAAGATCATAGATATCAATCAATAGGTACTGCATTACATAAAAGAACTGCTATATCTTCCTAGTTTATATGTCCAAACACCCCTCAAGTAACATATAAAAACTGAAGTATCGGTTTATCTAAAAGCGGGGGACTAGAACTGTAACTTGTGGATATAAAGTTGACTTTTGGATATCAAAACACATGGAGACTGATTGCATTCATGTCCTTAACCCATTGGAAAACCTGTAAGTCATCCATTTCTTTTACACTTTCATCACAAAAAGGCATTAATCTATATTACAGGTCTACATACGTAAAAATTGGTTCACCAGGAAGAAAGGTGAAAACCAGAGTGGAAGCACTTGAGATGTGCGTGTGCAGGTGTGCGAGCACGCGCTTTGTGTATAATGCTATCAACCCTGTTCGTAACAAGTCCAACGACGCACAAAACACTTTCTCATGATAATATTCCAAGACAAACCAATTCATAGTAGAACACACAATGAATATCAAATTTGACTATGCGTGATTCTTGGCGTATAACTGCTTATGTAACTAGTTTATTACCAATAAAAATGCTAAAACTTTAACGTACATTATTTTTACAATAAGCATCTAATAATCAATACTGGATATTTATAGTAATTGCAATCCAATATTAGAATTTCTAGTCAAAAAATACCAAAGAAATATCGTAAAGACAAACAAGTGATACAAACAGAAATTATCAAGCCGGTAGAAGACAAAAATTACACCACCAAACTCCAAACTAAAATGCCCATTTATCAATTTCATTTTTCTCCGTTTGACTTTCTAACGACACCTTAAACGGTCCACTTGACCCAAAGGGAAGTCATCAAATGAGTATGTATGACCATGGTCAAAACCTGCATTGCTACTCATTGAATCAAACCTTGCGAAACTACAGTCTTGTGCCGTGCTGCTCATTGAGTCGAATCTTGAGAAATTATCCTGTGTGGAGCTGCTCATGGAATCAAATCTCGAGACACTACTACATAAAAGCTCATATAGATCACCTTATAAAGATCGGTTTTGCAAAAAAATGATCTATTTAAGTAAAATATAATGGCAACTGGATCCGTATCTACCTAAAAGTCGCTTTCCTTTATGTTTTTATTCAAAAAGATCATTTATATACAAAACAACTGATCTATTTGACTTACTATTTTGTTCAAAATTTTTGTCAAATATCTAAGCGGGCTAATTTTTTTCATTCTCCCGCTTCTTCACTTTACCCAATATTTTCCCTCTTTCATTTAACTAGGAGCCACTTACAAACAAAATTCCAGATCTACAAACACCTTCCAAATCCACCATTAATCAATCAGGTATATTAACTTCATCAATATTATTATAAACTCTAAGTTCCAGCCTATTAAAGGCCTTTTTAAGTCTTATGTGTTCGATTTTAATGTAATATTGTGGTTATTATATGTATTAATTACATATTACAACATGATTTCGAATCCCTAATTTGCAAGTATTGACCTTATCAAATTCCAGTTATCACTTGTAATTGTTTTACTCTAGGTTTCATATGTTGTTTTTATTTAAACCAAACTAGTTTTCTTTTGATTCATGGGTATATTGAGCTTTTAGGTATACAGGATCTTATGTATTAGTATATGGTGAATTGAGCTTTAATGGGTATTTTAAAGGATTTTTGATGAATTTCTTTTTTATTTTATCATAGTAAATGTATTGATGTACTAGTTAAATTTGCATAACAGATATGTACTAGAAGTTTTACTTCTTATTGTGGCTATCTGACTTGTTTTCATATGTGGCACTCTCATGAATATGGTCAATGCGACAGAAAGATACAAACAACAGGCACATTAGAGTTTGATAACTAATAGAATACCATATAGGAATATTAGACACTAGTGGATGATAATTGTTGTTAGTGAAGATAAAATATTTGTTCCTTAGATATTTTTATCTTTTTACTTTCAAGTTTGCTACGTGTTTTTCTCTTATCTTAACTCACTTATTATGTTTACACTGGTTTCAGAATGTATATATAAGGAGGAACAAGAAGACCATTGATATGTTTTATACTCGTACATTCCTAACATTTAAGGTTTCTGGCATTTTTTTGAGACCCGGTTTATGTAATTTAAAATCTTACAGCTAAACGTTATGTTTGTATACACTTGCCACTGATATACTACTATTTTATTTTGCATTTTCAGAGCTTATGTAGAGACCTGAATGCTTTTTGCCATTATCAAGCGAATGTGCACTTACTGAAATTGAAGGTAAATATAGTTTCTTCGAAATGTTTAAGGAGAAAGTTAGTTGTCTGATCTCTTTATGACAGTTGATTGATATAGTCGAAAGCCTTCATGGCGGAAGGCGGAAGTTGAAGGTAACTCATTTGTTTGTTCTCTTTATGACAGTTGATTGATATAGTCGAAAGCCTTCATGGCGGAAGGCGGAAGTTGAATGGGATTGCAACATCATTGCACCGGTGCATCTATCATTTTTCATAGGTGATTAGGGGATACACGTAGTAACAAGCTATACAACAATTATCGTTCGAATTATGTTCTTTGTTCGGGGATAGTTAAATAGTGTTGTATTTTTTTGAAGCCATTTGGTTTGGGATTTGTTGAACACATATGTATTGGGACTATTACTGTATTTTTTGTGATTGAATAGAGATTTCAAGAAAATACAGGTTTCAATAATTTTTTTTTTTTTTGTTTTGGAAAATGGACTAATTGATCGGTTATTGGGTATCAACTGATCTATTTATTGTATTAGTTAGATCGGTTCCCAACCGATCTATATATGTTTTGCTCATATAGATCACCCCTACATAGAGTGGTTCATAACCGATCTTTTAGAAGGTTTTCCACCGATCTTTTTAGCGTTTTTTGTAGTAGTGAGAAGGTTTCTTGTTTGGGAGAAGCTGGTGAGCAAGGAACCGAATCATCAAACCCAAATGGACTCTTTTTCTGGAAGAAACTGTTATTGCCTTGCGGGGAATCACTTTTCCTTGGACTTGCAGTAAAGCTATTGGAGTCAAAGAAATAACTCTCTCCATGCTTCTCATGTTCAGCATCCTGAATAAATGAAGTTATTTGCAAGGGCATAATAGAGAGGTTTCCTATTTTCTTTAAATGAAGTTATTTGCAAGGGCATATTTTTCAAATTATGACATGCATACCAAAACAGTTCGCAACTAATACAAAACCAGTTTTAGATTGGTTCAGTTTCCAGGTCCACTCTAGAGTAGTACGTTGAAATGTACTGTATTAATTGTCATGCAATGATATAATTGAAAAAAAGATATGAACTCACCGTAGCTGTATCACTATTGAATCCCCACACCGAATCTACATCATCATTGTTGTCAAAAGTACCCCATCAATAGACTAGTGCATGTTTAGATCTTTCCACCAAACAAGGTACACGTTTTGTTGTATTTAGACAATGAAAGATCAGATAATAAACTGAATCCAATCGGTACCTTTCTGTGTCAGCATCAAAGCTCTTTCCGTAACGTTTAAATGAATCCTCCTTGATTGGACTTTCAAATATTTTTTGCGCCGTGGGACTACCAGCTGGGCTTTTAGCCGACTCATCTTCGCTATGTATGTATGTTGATTCAGTCTCAAAAGGCTTCTCTGACTTCCAGTCAGTATTTGAATATGAATCCTCAGAAACGTCATCCATCGGAGCCGAGTTTTCTGCCTGAGATGTTGATTTGGTATTTGCAGGCACCGTAGCATCAAATGAGAAACCTTCGTCTTCGAATTTATCCCAATCCTCGTCCCACACTGCAGATATCTCTGGAACTCCAGGTTTCCAAACCTTGACAATCAAAATAGGTGAACCATAACGCAATATCAATCATTCTATTATACAGATACAGTAACGTTATTGCTCATGACTCATTCTATTATACAGATGGAAGCTCAATAACTGCAGTTGACTTGGCATCAATTCCATGTTTTTTTTGCAACGTCCAGTTAAAGCCTTAAGTAGTTCCTCGAGATTGGATTGGATACGATCAGCACGAACCTGGGTCAGCCGAAAAAAAAATGACGGGTCAGTCAAGGCATCCTTAAAACTTACTAAAATCTGTTACTCGGGATCATATGAACTTACTTTTGAAGGATACCATCAGCGCTACCACCATGATCCATTTTCACAAGTGCCTGATTCAACTCCATCTTCCTCTCCTAAAAGTCAACAGAAAAATCAAGTTATAATTAATGTGCTTCAGCTCCCAGCTGCCAGTCCAGTAGAAATAAAAAAATAAAAAGAACAATCACAAAAAATAGATATAATGTACGCTAAGCTGCCAGTCCAGTAGAAAGTGACAATGCAATGCTATCTCTCAAGCCATTTTAACAATTTTGAGTAGAAGGGGAGATTTTAGGCTTTTAGCGCATTTATGTGGAAACAGGCCAACTTGGGTGATATTTTATCAATAACGGGTGGGTCAAACTCATAAAATCATAATAATCACTTGATATATAGGAAGATAATATAAAGACAATCAACATCATGTCTGCACTGGAGTTGGAATTCGACCCCTGGTCACACGTCTAAACGTAGGTTTCCCCACGTGCTTGTGCTTTTGCTGTTACGTGCATATTTGTAATCCTTAACATTGGGTAGTTTTCTCTACTTTGTTGCAGAATGAACTGATTCTGAACCGGTACAAAAACATGTTTCTCGGGCCACCAATCGGAATAGTTTTAAACATAAAAAACCCGAAAATTGATTATGAAACTCCCATCGTTTGCTTCATGAATCCAATCGAATTAACAAAAATTCCATAAAAAAATATTTGAAACTTAATTATAATATTTCAGTTTAAACAAAAACTTACAATTAACTTACAAATGCACAACAGCCATTGATTTCATCATGCACGAAGACACATCCATTTCACGAGCCACCTGGTTCTTCGACGCGTGATCCCACTTCATCTTCGGGTTCGAGACATCACACATTGTCAAAAACTCCATCACCTGTCCGAATATCTTAAACATTTCTATCCCAAAAATGAGGTTCTTATCAGCTACAAATAGCGAATTCCAGTTCATGGGTGCATCAGGATGCACCAAAACTTCATTCCAAGCTAGGTAAACGAGATCAAGCTCCCACAACTTCCGAACTGCTTTGTTTCTCCTTCCAATTTCACCATCTCCTTCACACCATGAAACCGACACCAGATACAACCGTTGACCATCACAGGACACCAGCCTTGGGGTGTACTCGTGGACCCTTGGTGGGTGTGGAGTCGTTTGGACTCGAGTCCAGAGACCATGTCCAATGTCATACGCTGCGAGCTTATCAGTCTCGGAATACACGTAAAAGACCCCGTCACAAACGACTCCCGAGCAAACAACCCCAAAATCAACTGGTAGCCGTTGAATTTCCATCCATTTGTTTGACGAAGAATCAAAAATCTCACACGAATTTAAAGCCTCATCCCATGAACCAATTCCCCCTACCGCTATTATAAAGAACCGTCCTCGGTCTTTCACACTACTCGTGTGCTTGATTTTTTCGTTTCTTGATGTACGTCTAACCAAAATCCTGTGAGGATCCCCGTAAACATCCGATACTCCACCAATCTGCGTCCGTGTCCGGAGTTGACTTTTGATGGTCAAACGATCATAGTTGGCTTCAAAAACCCCTAGAACGGGCTTTGACCTTGCGTGTTTCATTGATGCAACCTTGTTCCACGATTTTGTCATAGGGCTAAAAACCAACACTCCTCTGTGTGTCTTTCGGTCCATTCTTCGAGAGCTCGAACAACCTCCGACAATGAAAATGTTATCATGGACAGTGGCAACAGAGAACAGAAACCGATTCTTAAGAATTTCTGCCTCAACTTTATGCCATTTGTTGAAAGAAACATCAAAAGCATATATCTCACGAGAGCTAAGACCATTTGTAACAGTACCGAAAAGGAACAACCATGGACTCGGGTAATACCCTTCTCGTCTCATCTGCATAAAACGAGGTGGCATAGTCAAAGATCTCCATTTCTTGCACACGAGCTGAGTGTTCATTAAGCTCGTCAATGGAAGTCTCATGAAACACAACTCAAGAATATCATCAGGAAGAAACACATGCATTGTGTTGTTTCCGTGTGACTCTTCAATTTCAAAACTCATTTTCCGATTATTTCTATTCCACAACCTATCCACTCCATATGAGAAACCATCCACACTCGTGTCGTCGGTCCCACACACAGGTTTGTAACCTTTACCCACAACTTCACCGAACTCGTCACTTGTTGCGGCTCCAACTTTGCACCCTCCGCCCCTAGTATACAAACTCATACACCTTAATGAAACGACTCCTGTGTCATCATCATCAATATCATCATCCATCACACTTCCATGGTAGTCGTTTTTTAACTTTTGGCTAATGCTTCTAACTAGATGTTTCGACACATTGGAAACCTCATGTTATTTATGTGATGTTTCACCCCTAAGTTGTTCAGGTATCATCGTGCATTCTAAGCCTGGTCATACGAACAACACAAATTAGGATATGAATGCAAAACAAAATGCTAAGAGATTGAAACTAGACTAGCATAAAAACATGGCTAATTTGTACTCCGAAAGTCAAATGACTACTTTGAAGTTGACACACAGAATTTTCCACATGTTTGCATACAACACATACTACAGATATGACTTTCAGCGCAAAGAGATAATTGTACATCTTAATGTGGCTGCAGATCAGTAGAGCACAACACAGCCCAGCCCGTTTTTACATGTTACCAGGCACGTCTGCCACACCTATTCTGCCACTAGTCTAAGCAGTATCAGAGCTTATTTGGATTGTATAAAGAATGATAGGCTCAAGTTCAACTCATGGCCTAGCAAGATTTGAAACTTAAGTTCAGACCTTACACTAGTAAAAAAGATCGCTCTGTGACTTGTTTTCTATACTTGTATAAGTTTTTAAAAAAAAAGTAAAGTAACTCCCAATACCGTCTTTCACGGTGTATGGGGGAGGTTGAGAGGTAGAGGCTGCTTCCGGTTCTACCAAAGGTAGAAAAGGTCCTCCGGCCTTGCAATTACAAATACATTACAGCTTACTTCTAGGTGTCAAAAGTTAGTTACTGTGCACTAAGGGCGTGTTCGGGTGCGTGTTTTGCAAAATTGATTATCTCATATCTAGTGTTTGGATACCTACTTCTTCTGATTATGAAATGTTAAAATTACAGTTTACAACTTCAAGCTACATGAGCAAATCCAAACACCATCTATAAAAAGTAGTTGATCATCTGATATCGAAGCGCAGATCCAAACATGAAACACACCCTAATTTCTAATCACCTATAATACAAACTAGTAACTACATATATCACGAGGGACTGCAACTTGGAGCACTTTCCTTGATTTCTAGAATTTTATATCTTCTACATATTTAAAAATTACTCATTTTGAAGGACGACAAATAACAAACAGCTTTATGTCATTAACACTATACGGACGAACCGAGTACATGTTATTTATATTGTACAATTCAGTACATAAAAACAGCACAAACAACAATCAAAGTCAAGTACCCATAGATTCAAATTTACATAAATCCATTAAAATACATAGACCCTAGTCCCAAAACAGTCCAAACTCAAAATCCAATAACTTTTTTTTCCCTTCAAAATTAATAATCTTACAAATCATTATCTAAAATACGTTTAACAACCCACTACTAAAAACTTATAAACTATTAGGCTAGATACATTTTTTCAGATCAACAAGCCAAAATCCAGTGTCAAACATAAATTTCTAAAATACTATGTTTGACCATCTAAAGTCAATATTTGACCCAATCAAAAAAGGAACACAAAAAATAACACAAACCTCGTGAAGTTTATATTGAACCCAAGAATCAACCCAGACAGATATTAGATCCAACAAAAGGGTATATATGATTAGTTATTTAAAATGGGTCATTTTAGTAAAGTTTGCAAAGAAAACATTTTTCAAGACAGAAGAGAGAGAAGTGATGGGTCATGATATATCACTTTAGTTCAGAAAAAGTGGAAAAGAGGTGTTCCTTTTTTTTCTTTTTTCTTTTTTTTTTTTTTTTTTTTTTTATCTCGACTATAATTATATTTCTACTTTTTCTTACTTGATGAAAGTTGTCCAAGGAAAAATTAAATCACAGTTAGGTATGTAAAATGATTTTTAATATCTTTGGTTGAGTGTCAAAACTTCCTGTGCGTTGCTTATCAAATACATGGGATTGGATGAAGATTTTTTTTCCCACCTTTCGTAAAGCTTTTGAATCTATAAAGCGCTTTGTTTATTTATTCACTCGCGATCATTTTGTGTCCTCGATGTAAAACGGGCCAACGTAAAAAAAAAAAAAAAAAAAAAAAAAAAAAAAAAAAAAAAGGTTAAAACCGATTATATAACCAGAAAAAACCGGTCTGTAGAAAAAATCGAAAACCGGTCTAACCGGTTCGATTTTTTTAAAAACCGGTTTTGTAAAAAACTGGTTACGGTTAAACCATCGGCTAAAAAAAACCGGTTATGTATTTGGCTGATACATAACCATATTGAAGGTGTGAATTCCCTGTCCTTTCATTGATCAATCCATCCGGATATATACTATGTTGTCTAGAACATTGGGTGATTTAATAATACATCGAAAATCAGATTGACGAATAAAAACACTAAAAACCCTCTCCCCTTTGGCGATTTTTCTGAAAACCGATTCCCTTAAACTCCTAATCGTTTCTCAATATTTCTTCCTTAATTCTTGACTGCTTTCATTAATTTGGTTTAGGGTTCCTTTCCTTGATCCAATTCTTGAAGCATAACAGGTTTGGGTGGGATATTGTGAATCGTTGTTTCTAGGGTTTTCTTAAATCGTTTTTTTGGGTTTGTTTATCGTTATATCTTTCTTTGAATCGACCATATTGTTATTGTTATATCAGGTTCTGGTCGATTTACTTTATTATATCACATGGTTGTCATTTTCAGCATGGGTCCTGGTTGATTTATTGGGCGTTTTTGCTTAAAACCCTAACTTTTTAGTTAGGGTTTAATTCCTCCTGTACGATCGTGCATGCTGCTGGGTGGTTATAATCGTTTGATTGTTCGTATTATTAGTGGTAATTGTTCGTGGGTTTGGAGAGGGTGGTATGGAGAAGGGTTTTCTGATCTCTAAAAGTGCTTCTAAGGGTTCGAAGGCTGTTGGGAGTTCTGGATCTTATGCTACTTTGGCCGATCAAAGGAGTAACATTGATGAAGATCTGACTAGTTTGGCCGATCAAACTACGACAGGTGGTTCTCTTGATACGTCTACGGATGAACAAGTGAAGCCGGTTTCACTTGATACACATGAGAATGTTAGTGCTGGTAATTCACAACCGTCTAATGTGGAGCAATTGATTGCTAATGCGCATCAGATTTTTGATGAAGCCATGAATAAAATTCAAAGTGAGATTGGAGCTAATGAAGGTAATGTTACTAGTACTCCTCCTTTTACTTCTGGTCCTAATTCTCACAAGGATGATACTACTAATGGTACGGGTGTGAAGTTGGTTTCTTATGCGGGTGCTACTTCGAATGAACCTCTGAAACATGTTTCAAAGTTTCGTAGGTTGGAATGTAGCAAGAAGAAGGCTGATGTTGATTTATCAGTCCCAATGAATGTATTGCAAGAGGTTCACATGAGGTTCAAGAATACTCTCTACGGATACTTCCTTGGTCAACGTCTTGCTTTTCCTGTTGTTGATTATTATGTTCGCAATGCGTGGGCTAAGTATGGTTTACAAAAGGTTATGATGAATGCTAAGGGTTTCTTTTTCTTCAAGTTTACTTCGAAGAAAGGTGTCGATGATGTCCTTGATAATGGTCCTTGGTTGATTCGCAATGTACCTATTATACTTAAACCATGGACATTGAACACCAACTTGCTTAAAGAGGATTTGACTAACATTCCGGTGTGGGTTAAATTCCATGATGTTCCTTTAGCTATCTTCTCCGATGACGGACTTAGCCTTCTTGCTACAGTGATTGGGACGCCTAAAAGGTTAGATGCCTTTACTAGTCAAATGTGCAAGGAGTCTTGGGGCCGGAGTAGCTTTGCTAGGTGTATGATTGAAGTAAAGTCGGATGAGGTACTAAAGGACAGTCTCACTGTTGAGATTCCTCTACTTGATGGTACGGGTTCGACTATTGAAAAGATCCGGGTAGAATATGAGTGGAAACCGCCTCGCTGTGATAAATGTAAGGTATTTGGACATACTTTGGTTGAGTGCCCTAAGGTTGTCATACCGAATGCTCAACCTACTATGAATGCAAGTGATGGTTTCCAGCCTGTTAACAATAAGAAGAAGGGAAAGCAAGTTGCTTCGAATTCGGGTCGAGGAGGTTTTACCAAACCTGTGGTGGGTAAGCATTTTGAATATCAGCCCAAAAAGACACTTCCTGAATCAAAGAAAGCTAATGTCAGTAAGAAGAAGGTTTCTGATGTGGCTAGTATGAGTGAAACCAAGATCACTACTTCTAATCAGTTTGATGCTCTTAATATGGAAGATACAGATGGTTTTGGTATTCCTAAGGTTGTTACTAACATGGATGTGGATGCTGGCAGTACAATGGAAGTTAATAAGGATGAGTCGGTTACGACTGGTACTACTCCACAAGCCCCTCTTGTGAGTGATACGCAAGAACCGCTTGTGAGTGATTCTATGGGAACAATGGAAGTTGGTTCTACTCTATTGTTGAGAAAATTAGTAAGCTTGAAAAGCTGCTGATCGATGGGAAAGCTACTCTTGTGGATGATGCTGGTCATCCTATTCCGTCTACTTCTGTCACTAAGAGAGCTAACCCATTTTCAAAGGTGGGTGAGGTTGTGGTTTCGGATAGTGAAGAGGAGGAGGTTCTTAATACGTTCGATGAATCAGCAAATCTTTTTGGTGGTGGTCATGAGCGTGAAGATGAGTATGACTATGATGATTATTCGAAGCAAATTTATGATCTTCCAGGGGAATTGGATGCTCTTAATGCCATTTATGGTCTTAATCTCCAAGGTCGTAGGAAGTAGTTTATCTTTTGTCAGAGTCACTACCATCATGTGAGTAATGGTTTGTTTTCTTTGTTTTGAAAATAGGAAGTATCTTGTTGTGTAAGCTTTTCGCCTATGTAACGGGCTGAGATATGGGATTCACCCATATCCGTTGTACTTAACCGTTTTTTGGAGTAATATATTTACCGGGTCGTTGACCTTTTACCCAAAAAAAAAAAAAAAAAAAAGAACATTGGGTGATTTGGGAAAGGCTACAAAGATCACATTTTGTCTCTTATTTCATTTCAAATTTATAATATCATGTTTTGAATGTGTTTAACTTAAGTCAAATGATGTTACTTACGATGACCTCAGTGCAGTTGTGGTGAGAAAGGAACTCTATCTGTTTTTTTTAGATTAAAAATAAACTTATTAAGTCTTTGAAAAGAAGATGAAATTCCATACACAGAGTTGCCAAAAACTGAATTTCAAAAGTTCACAAGGCTTAAAAAACAAGATTAATTACTTTTTTAAATTATTTTGATCAAAATATATATAGGCCATTCTTAATTGTCTTTTTTTTTTCTTTTTTTTTTTTTTTTTTAATCTTTAGAAATGCCTAGATTTTCGGGGACAATATGTGTGGAATCTGTTGATCATTATTTGTATTATAAAAAGTATTTTTATATGTTTTTTAAGATTTGCATATGGGGTTTAAGATTTGCATATGAGTCATATACTAATACTATACAGTTGGCTGTTAAAAAATAAATAAATAAAAAAGGACTAATACGCCTATTTGAATCACCCAAATGATAAGTACATTTCATAAGACTCGGGTACATTCCATAAGACTCAGGGATTGAGATTGAACTGCTGGGAGCTTTCTATGATACCCAACAATTGTTTGGTCTTTAGCTCCCTCAGCTTTAGCTGTATGCAAATCACAAAACTCATATGCAACACCAGCAATTTCTTTTTCATGGAGGTGAGGGTGTTGACAATGTTAATCAGTGTGGCGACGTACCATGAATCATGATTTGCATATGGGTTTTAAGATTTGTATATGGGTCATATTTAACACATGACCCATATGTAATAATACAGTTGGCTACTTTTCGTAAGGATGTCTATATGACCTAGGTTCTAGGTTGTGCATATGAACAACAAAAGACTACCCCGTTACAAAATTCAGAGCAACAAAGAGTTGGCAAAAGTTACAGAAGATTTAGAATGCTAACAAAGAGTTGGCAACAGTTACAGAAGATTTAGAATGCTACTTAGGCATTTGTAGTACTAGGATAAGACTTTGGCCAAATCTGAAAAACATCGATCCAGTAGCCTATTTTCTTTACCTAGTTGTTCGACTGATTTCTTGAGTTCTTCAATCTCGTCTTGAAGCATTTTAACCACTTCTTTTTTATATTGATTTTGCTTCCTCAATTCTACATTCTCAGCTTCAAGTCTTTTCCTCAATCCATCATCATTTTCTATACTTTCCTCAAGAATTTCTTCTTCAAGATTTTTTGTTTCTTGTGAATCCTATTCCTTGAAAAAACACAAACCAAATTCACTACAAAATAAGAATTATATGAATCTATACAAATATAGAGGTGGCGATATAGCTAGGCAGTACTCCTATGAGATGGTTCAGTTCGCAAGATATTTTAAAAGAAGTCCAAGTATGTGGGTCAAACGGTTTGTTAAATGTTCTTGCAATTGTTCATGTCACCAGGTATAGCTAACAGGCTAAACTATATAGCTTCAACTATATCATATGAAAAGAGATATGTTGATTTAACAGTAACAAAAAACCGCGATTAAATAGCGATCAAACTCATTGTTACACATTATGTCTCCTCGTAATCAATCATATGTATATACCCAAAATATCCCCATATTAACTCACTAACAAACTTAATATCTACAATATAGTAGTATAAGTTTTCTAAAGTCATCCGATGCACCCATTTGAACTGCACGGCATGTTTCTTTTAAGTTTTAACTAAACATTTTCAACTTTAATCAACGTAGCTAAAGATATAAATGTATTCCAAAAAAGCCGAAATAGACATAAACATCAAAATTGTCATGTTAAAAGACCAGCAGATCCGATAAGAGAATTTGTAGCATCACCGTCAACGGCCGTCTTTAATGACAGAGCTTTAAATGACCTTTGAGATGAGAATACCACTGGAATTGGATTTGAATCCATCTAGAATTGTGAATGAGAATGAGAAGGTTGAATGAAAGTACTGAAATTTTAGGATTTTATTAAATTTAAGTGTGAAGTGTGGTGAAATGGCGTGCAATGGTTGTGTTTAAATAGGAAAAGTTTAAAAAAAAATACAAACTACCCGTTAAAGAACACGCACTCGTATTAACGTCCACATTCGGCCGAGCGTCCGACGCCTCCAAGAAGACACTATAACAAACGGCCTTATAAACTTCATAAGTTACAATCTTTGATCTCCATATTGATTTGCAATGTAATATATTAGTAATAATGATGCGTAGGGATTTGATGTGCGTTTTATTAGTGCAAGTTTTAAATTTATAAGGGTGAATTACCAAATCTAGAAACAACACATACGAGCAAGTGTACTCGTCCGTTATAGCAAGATATGATGGTAAGTCGGGATCGTTCGCAGGGATTTGGGTGTTTTCAATTGTGAAGAATCTATGTAATAGTAAGCAATAAAAAGATGGTAATTGGTTGTCACGATCCAAAATACCATATAAGCAATAAGTAACAAGAAAATGATGGTTATGTAAATTCAATAAGATTAAAAACTACACTTGCTTAGACTAGTTTACTACTTAATGACACACATGATTGTGATAACTTTTGATAACATGTTGGTTGTGATAATTAGATGGTGGTCTAATCTATTGTTCTTACAAATTAAACTTTGGCCAAGATCTTAGTTTATAAAAACAAGCTTTAAGTGTAAACCAATCAATTTAAGATCCATCCAAGGTTCATAAGGTATGGTGAATATCTTAAACACAAGAACAAACTCTTATTACAAATCAAATACTCTTAGGAAATGGTCATTACAAAAGGTAACCTCTTCATAGACAAAAAGGTCACAATCGTTTATAAACATTTAAACTTTCGTCCTACTAAAGGTTTACAAACAATCCGATTTGATGTTATAAAAGAATTCTTATTACAATCATACTTCTTGTCTCTTTGTTTAGTCAAGAATAATTATGGTGAAAAACAATCATTCATAGACAAATGATTATAACTAGTTGAGTAATAACAAATCTTTCGACCTTCGAAACTATTATCAATTAGTTAACCTTAGACTAAACAAATGTCACGATGAAACTTAAGGTACAATTGGTTCTTAGGATTGACTTGAAATTGAATTAAAACATGTTATCACAATCATAAGCAAACCATTAAATAATAAACATCATCTAAGCAAGTGCACAAAGGCACTAGCCACTCATAGCAAACATGAACATAAACTCAGAATTTTGAACATTAGAAATTATAATTAAAAGTCTTACAATGATTGAAATAAGATAACAAATGATATAGTAATGATGCCTCAAGTATTGGTGATGACTTCTTGATGTTTTGACCTCCAAATGATGACTTCTTGGACCTCCAAAGTTTCCTGGGATTTTATGAATAAATTTTGGTATTGAGAGGGAGTAATGGTGGTAAGAGAAGTGTTCTCTCAAGTTGGAATAGAGAGAATTGGTAAGTGGTGATTAGAAAAGCTTGCAAAGTTCTCTATTTATACTACTCTCAAGGCCTAGGCTCATTAATACATCAACTTGGCCTCCAAGTAGTTTAGAAGGACCTAGAATACCAAAAAGAATGGCCTATAATCGGGTAGAATGAGGTACAATGAGTTTTGCAAAAATCTGTACGAGCTTACCAACCGATCGGTTACGGGACCATGCCGATCGGTTGGGCAAAAGTCATAAACACAAACGTTGTAGATCTTTCTTTTAGCTTTCCGTGGCCGCAAACGGGGGGTCAAACGGAGTCCGTATGCTCAAGTTATAGCAAAAATGGTGAAGGTGTGTCGGGAACAACGAATCTTCCAATAATTCTTCGTTTTAGCTTATTTTCTTCATTTCTTTTCTCGTTTTCCCTCTTGTACTTTATTCTTGAGTCTTTTGAGTGACAACTTCATGACTTTTATCTTCTCGAACATACTCCAAGAGACTTTCATTTGTCGGGAATTCTTCGTACATGCATAAATTTTCGTTTATTGATCGTTTCTTCGTCTTTTTCATCATTTTCTTGTACTTTAGCTCCATGAACCTAAAACATGAATTATGCTCAATTAAGTACCATAAGTTTATAAAAGTGATCATAAAATCTACAATAACGCTCCTAAAAACATGTTAATTTTGAGCGTTATCAAATCCCCCACACTTGAACTTTGCTTGTCCTCAAGCAAATCTAGGAAAAGAAAAATTGAAACCATACCTAAATGAAAAAAACAAAAAGAAAATTTTGAAAACTATAAAAATTTGAAAAATATTTGGTTTTTTTTTTTTTTTTTTTTAATTTTCTTTTTAGTAATATCACAAACAAGCGAAAATGAGATAAATAAAGGAAAATGAGCGCAAACTCCCCCACACTTAACGGTTTGCTTGTCCTCAAGCAAAAATTAAATAAAATAGATCCACATGGTGCACAAGTATGTTAAGAAAAATGTGATGCAAATCTACCAAGCACAAGTACTAGATACGATTCATCGTTTTAAGCTTTAGTGGTGAAAAATCGAGATGTTTGACAATACCCAATGATTTTCTTGCTTGATAAACATTTCTAAACACCTCACGAAAAAAAAATCAAGTATAATTCACTCAACACTCATTTTTTGGGTAGTGGAGTATATATAAGAGAAATCACACTCATTGCTCAGTCATGATTTGTTTATTACCATAGGCTTGTACAAGAAACAAAACTCCACCGACATGGCGTAAGCACCAAGTGTAAACATCTAAAGAGGTCTTTTATTCGGGTTGTAATGTTACGGCTACAGGGTTTATACCAGGCTTATGTTCAAACATCTCATACAAAAAAATAATAGTTCGCTGGCGCGAATTCTTGATTACTCAAAAACCGGATGGTCACTACAATATTCTTGCACTTGATATTCTCACAAAGCCATTACTATATCCGGAGACTCGAAAGAACAACGAATAAAGTAATTTGGTAAGGGTAGGGATAAGGCATGGGAATATTTATGAAATTGGTTTTAAAAGAAAAATAAAGTCAAGCCAAATACCCATGTTGCTAGTTACCGAACAATCAGCAAACCCGAAAATGATTATAGTTACAATCATCTCTTCTTCAACTACCACATATAGATACATCAATTCGCCATAACAATATTCTTTATACTTAGCACATTGACTAACAACATATCTCATAAATTCATCTTCACATATAGCACATTTGCTATAATTGTCACCTTATAGTTGCGAGGACTTATTCTTTTTTTTTTCTTTTTTTTTTCAACAATTCTTCATCATACATCATATCTCCCCCACACTTCGTTTAAGCATCACCACAAAAATACAAAACATGAAGCGGGCCCTCTCCATCTTTGTCAGAATGGCACACACGAATGACAAAGTGTGTCTAACTAATAATCATAAAAAACAATCCAACATACCAAGCAACTAGCAACCCACCGTTTAGACTTTGACAAAGGGTTTGGCTAAGGTTTAAAAGTGTAAAATCTTTTTTTATTTTTCTGGATGTAACAAAATGAAAAGATTGGCTCAGAGGGTGAAACTAGGGGTATCTAGCGCTAAAGATAAACGCTAACAAATGGGTTCCAAATACGAGGATAACTAACTGATGTGGTTAGCAAAAATTTGATTTGTAAACGGATGGCCATTTGGTTTTATTCCTAAGGTGCCTCTTTATAACACGAATACAATTATATCACACGAATGCGATCTTACTGCGGTCTGGTAATGATTTACAAGTACAAGTTCTAGAATAAATAAAATCACCGGCACACTCATAGCAAAAGATCTAAGCATAAAAAATGTATGCTATATATGAAATAGGCTTAAATCCTCACAATTTAGTGGAAATGGCTATAAAATGCGCTAGCAAATGTTATCGATCTCAGAATGGATTGCAATATTAATCGGGACACATCTCAAATTTTTCAAAATTACATATTTCACCAGTGGATTATCAAGTTATTCTAATATATTATTCTAAAAGTGTGAAAACAACTAGATCATAAGGGCAAACAAGTATACAAAAAAAAATTATTTTCAAATTGTTGACCCAAAAATTTCGTTTTCCAATATTTTACTTTCCCCCACACTTAAGTTAAGCATTGTACTAAATGTGAATAATAAACTTCAAAGCATGTAAAATGGGAAAAATAAATAAGTAAATAAATAGTCCAAGAGAAATGAAACTTCCCGGGCCGTAGAAATCGCGATCAAACTCCAAATGATAAGATGCTAAGCATGTGAGATCAATCGATTTCGCTTCCAACTAAACATCAACACACAAAGTACAATGTCACCAATAATCCAATCTCCACAAGCTTATTAAATCTGCAAAAACAAACTAAACTACAAAAACACGTAAAATTCTAAAACTCACTTTCGTAGGCATCACGGTTGCATTTAGCGTATGCAACAAGCCTTTTAAACCCCTCGGTGGCCCGAGTGGACGAGTGAAGTCTCGTGAGGGTTTCCAGTGAACATACCCACAAAGTTCAAAACACTTTATTTTTCAATAAAACAAGTACTTATTTATTTACAACGTACTAAAATTAAAAATGGAAAAACCGAGTTTAAGTAGAATTATAAGAAATGAGATTCTTGCAATACATCTTAACTTACTCGATCTAAATGTAAACACACAAAAACACAATACGAAAAATGAAGATAACTTTTTTTTTTTAACAAAAATAAGCGAACAATTAAAAGCTCAGGTTGCCTCCCGAGAAGCGCTTAATTTATTTCTGAGTCATTAGCTTGACTCTTCCCCGGGTTAGGACTCTTTGATGATACGTTTCCAATATGGAGTCTTAATTGTTGGGTGCCAAATGTATTGATTAGTATGATTGGCTCGAAGAACCAATTTTCCTTCCTCATTCCAATCTAAGTCGGGTACCTTTGACACTCCTTTCTCATCCTTTCTAATCTCTTTTTCTTTCAAGACTTCATTTCCAACGTCTCCAATTGCATTGAGTTCCTTGTTACCAACATGATTTGACACTTCATCGTGTGTAAACATCTTCTCTTTTTTATTCTAAAACCCTTATACGATTCTGTCTGGCGAAAAACCCTAACAACCTAAAACGATTCTCGATTCATCAAATTCCACCAAACCTCTTTGATTCCCTGCATAATCCTGTGATTAAACACTCTTATCTATTGCTTCTTGTTGAATTAACGCTTGGTATCTTACGGATTTGGTAAGTTTCTTGTAATCGCATACTTAGGGTTTCTGTCTTATCATTTTTTTCTAAATTGACTTTAGGGTTCCCACTCCTTAGTCGATCCTGATCCTATATTCTATCCACTGTATCATATTGATTGGATCATGGATGTTGGTTAGGTTTTTGGGGCGTCATGATTAAACCCTAAGCGATTAGGGTTATTTTTTTCTGAATTGGTTTTGCTTGCTGCTGGTTAATTGTGTCTGTTACGCTTTGATTTGTTTATTGGTGGTGAGAGATGAATAAGGGTTTCTTGAGTCCTAAGAGTGTGAGTAAGGAATCGGTTGTCAAGAAGAATCTTCCTGATGTGACGAGTTCTAGTATGAATGTGGATGATGCTAGTGACTGTTCTATAAATGGTACTCAGAAAGTGGAGCCGATTCCACTTACAAAAGATAAATCACTTGGTGACGACTTGGAGCGGGTTACTAGTGCCGAATCTGTGTAACACTTGATTGATAATGCACATCAGAATTTTGATGCTGCCATGAATAAAATCCAATGTGAGATTGGAGCTAATGAAGTTAATATTACTAGTACTCCTCCTGTTACTTCTGTACCTAATTCTCACAAGGATGATACTACTAATGGTACGGGAGTGAAGTTGGTTTCTTACGCGGGTGCTACTTCTAATGAACCTCTGAAACATGTTTCTAACTTTCGTAGGTTGGAATGTAGCAAGAAGAAGGCTGATGTTGATCTATCAGTCCCAATGAATGTAGTGCAAGAGGTTAACATGAGGTTCGAGAATACTCTCTACGGATACTTCCTTGGTCAACGCCTTGCTTTTCCTATTGTTGATTATTATGTTCGCAATGCGTGGGCTAAGTATGGTTTACAAAAGGTTATGATGAATGATAAGGGTTTCTTTTTCTTCCAATTTACTTCGAAGAAAGGTGTCGATGATGTCCTTGATAATGGTCCTTGGTTGATTCGTAATGTCCCTATTATACTTAAACCATGGACATTGAACACCAACTTGCTTAAAGAGGATTTGACTAACATTCCGGTGTGGGAAAAATTCCATGATGTTCCTTTAGCTATGTTCTCTGATGACGGGCTTAGCCTTCTTGCTACAGTGATTGGGACACCCAAAAGGTTTGACGCCTTTACTAGTTAAATGTGCAAGGAATCTTGGGGCCGGAGTAGCTTTGCTAGGTGTATGATTGAAGTAAAATCGGATGAGGTACTAAAGGACAGTCTCACTATTGAGATTCCTCTACTTGATGGTACGGGTTCGACTATTGAAAAGATCCGGGTAGAATATGAGTGGAAACCGCCTCGCTGTGATAAATGTAAGGTATTTGGACATACTTTGGTTGAGTGCCCTAAGGTTGTCATACCGAATGCTCAACCTACTATGAATGCTAGTGATGGTTTTCAGCCTGTTAACAATAAAAAGAAGGGAAAGCATGTTGCTCCGAATTCTGGTCGAGGAGGTTTTACCAAACCTGTGGTGGGAAAGCATTTTGAATATCAGCCCAAAAAGACTCTTCCTGAATCAAAGAAAGCTAATGTCAGTAAGAAGAAGGCTTCTAATGTGGCTAGTACGAGTGGAACCAAGATCACTACTTCTAATCAGTTTGATGCTCTTAATATGGATGATACAGATGGTTTTGGTATTCCTAAGGTTGTTACTAACATGGATGTGGATGCTGGCTGTACAATGGAAGTTAATAAGGATGAGTCGGTTACGACTGGTACTACTTCACAAGTCCATCTTGTGGGTGATACGCAAGAACCGCTTGTGAGTGATTCTATGGGAACAATGGAAGTTGGTTCCACTCCTATTTGTAACAATTCACATTTTTCAGGATAATTACCATTCCCGGAAAATTTCACTATTCACTTTTACTATTCATTTTTCCCGAAACTTTCCCGAAAGTTTATTTTTATTTGATATTCTCGAGTGATAAATCATTTCCATGACAAATTAAAAGTTTGACATTCATAAGCTCATTTTCGTGAAAGTTATTAAGGAATTACACGTTTTAGGGTAAAACGTCAATCAGAAATTCTATGCACAACGAAATTCCACCCCGTCAAGTGACCCCACATCAGAAAAATGTTTGACACACTCATGATTTATTTGAGAATTAATCGTGACTGAGAAAAACATGACCAAAAACTTCCCAGCAGGTCACCCAAACCTGTACTAATCCCGCACGAGCACGCTTAACCGTTTGGGCGATTAACCGTTAGACCACAAAACGAGTTTCTAAGAAGATTTGAGTTTTCAACTTATTAGAAAAAGTCAACATATTCTTTCCCTCCTCCATTGACCAAAAATGATCCCTTGATGTTATAAGTCATTTCGTGATTTTTAGGCTTACGGTTTGATGTCTAAAAGACATTTAATACCAACCGACACTAGACTGAGCTCAGTCTAGACATTATAAGTCATTTTAAATCATTTTTATCACATTAGAAAAGTAACATTTTACTTTTCTCAATTTTACGCAATATTCGTACGTTTTACGTATTACGCGTTTTAGACCCGTGTTTCCAGTTTTTAGCAGGGTTTTGCACCTAAATGGAACCTACCACTCATTTTATATTTTATTATGGAACTTATTGACATGTTTATCAATACTTTCAAGTTCCATAATTTTACGACACCCGGTTTTACGTTTTGAGGCTTAATCATTTACGATTGGCATTTCCCGGAGTCAAAACTAACCAAGTATCTTGGATAATACCAAGCAAAGTCCACACCTTGTCCTCCAAGCCTTGTGAACCGCCATATGGGGGGGGTTTTCACACTAGGTGGCTTGATCTCAAGCTTAAAGGCCTTGGATGATTACAAGTGTTAAACTTGGTCTCCAAGGGTTGACAAGTCAATGCTTTCTAACCTCCTTAAACTCATATAAATACCCTCCCCCTCTCCTTGTTGCCGTCCACTTCCACACACACAAACACTCTCATCTTAGCTTAATTCCTTCCAAGTTTCATGCAAGATTCAAGTGATTCTTCAAGGTTGAAACCCTAGATAGGTTATCATTCATCAAACACTTCCATAACCTCATATACTTGGCGATTTCTCTTGAGTTTAAATCCACTCAAGTCACCTAAACCTTCATCATCCATCTTTCAAGAATACCAAGGGTAGAAAGATTGCATGAAGTGAAGTGGGTTGAAGCAAGTCTATCAAAGTCCTATCCTTACATGTTAACTTCCTTTCATCTTTGAAAGCCAAAAGTTGTGAGCCAAACCCTAACTTGATTCTTGTTAAATAATCATGTTCATGTTATTTACATATTATTCTTGCTATATTATGTCTTGTAGTTATGTCCATGATGTATAAAAATGACCAAAACAAGTTATTGTTATTGATTGTTACAACAAGTTACTAAAACAAGTAAACTAGTGACTTTCTTGGTAAGACCTGATCAAAATGGTAAATATATGATATTGGATCATTACATGTTGTATTAGAGGACTTAACAAGGAAACCATAGCAATTTGAACCACCCAAAACGAGTATACGAGTCAAAAGTTATGGCGATTTGAAATTACCAAAGATTTCCGGCAAAACTGCCAAATAGCTTCCTGATCAAATTTGGGTTTTGAAAGTCCTACTTCTGGTCCGATTCATCAAAAAGTTAAAACACGAAAGTTGTCCGGAACGACGTTTTCGTTCAGGAACAAAGAAGCTCGAGCCCTGAAAACGCTTTCCGAGTAATAAAATTCTTCAAATTCTAAACAGCCCATTTTTAGACAAAGTCATTACATATAGGTTATGGTTTATGAAGACCAAAGGGGTCTTATGACCTATAAATCAAGACCACAACCATGGCTAGAGCTAAGGTTGTGTCTCATGACCTTGAAACAAGGACCAAAGGTCATGGCTAGGCCATGACGAAATGACCATACCAACTTTCATAGGCGTAAACATGAAACAAAGAGTTGATGAGAACTTGAACATACAATTTGGATCTACTTCATCTAAAAGGAAACCATGAGATTTTACCAAGAAAACATGGTCATTTAAGGCTTATGAAGCTACCCCTAATAACAATCTTCATGTACAAATAAACTTTCCTAAGTTTATTCAAATATCGGACATGTAACCTTTCGGATCAAAACTTATATCTATATATTTCATCAACTACTACAATAGTAGGGAGCCTCATGTGAGGAGTTCATTATGTAAGCCGTCGAGTTGAGTTGTGGATTTACGAGTTAAAGTGTCCTGGCTCCTCGAACGCTTACTAACATGACTTCTGAATTATGTCGGCCCGAACGGTAGTGAACGATATACAAAACATACATGTTTCATGAATCATTTCTTTCAAAGACTTACATTATACATCATACCACATCATGGACTAATGCAAGATATATATATAGGCACTACTTCATATTCTCTACTCCGATCTAAGTCACAACATTCTATTATAGGTTGCTCGTAGAAACCTTCACGATTCAACCGTTACATTCATTACTCACTACATAACTTAAGGTGAGTTCATAGCCCCACTTTCGATTACTTAATTGTTTTACAAACTCATGGGGGGAATACATGCTATTATTTTCTACTCGAACACAATGCTTTCTAATGTATGCTTTACGACGATGTTTTATTATCACTAAGTACCAACCTTGCTAAACCGATATCCTTGATTATGAACCATTTAATCACTAGCAATAGTGAGCGCGAATATTAATAATAGGCCTATTGGGATTGACGAATCCCATTTGTTTTGACTAAGTGCAAACAAATGCATTAATATTTGAGATTTAGGTATGTTAGCAAAGTACCTACCAGGATTAATCTGCCGATCGATATTGGTACACGTTAACGTTATGGTGTCATAAGCTTAGTGTATAATACATGTTCCGGGCGTATAATAACGTAGCCTACCTGTTTTGTTTTCCAAACATTGGTGTGAGCCTATAACTCACACTACCAACATATTGTGTTCAATCGATTTAACAAACTCTATGAATATCACTCAACCTTTGTGTTGACCTCTCAAGCATGTATTTCAGGTTCATAACGATCAAGGATGGCACGGAAGGACATGGATACTCAAGAGGGCTATAAATTTTATTATCATTCAAAACTCATTTATTATATATTGTAAACATGGAACCAATTGGGACCTCATTTTGAAATCTCTGATATTTATATAATTTGAATGATACATCTTTTAAAACGACTCAATTGGAGTTCGTTTTCTATTATTGTGACTATTGTGCCGTCGAGTAACACCCAGTTTGAATTCCGCTGCATCCATGAATTGGGGGTGTTACAGATTGGTACCAGAGCCATGGTTATAGAGAAACGGGTCTAAGTGAGACCTAAACTATAACCACACATACAAGCAAAAACATTTTATAGCCTTCCGCTCTCCGTGTCTTCCATCCTCCAGACGATTATGGACTTAGTAAGCATGTTATGCTACACAAACATATTAGTATATTGATATATACACACTAAGCATTTTATGCTACATGAACACATATAAGTATATTGATATATACACACTAGGCATTTTATGCTACATGAACACATATAAGTATATTGATATATACACACTAGGCATTTTATGCTACATGAACACATATAAGTATATTGATATATACACACTAGGCATTTTATGCTACATGAACACATATAAGTATATTGATATATAAACTCGGTTTATTTTCAATCATTTATATAAACAATGGACTAAACATATCTGTGTATGCCTATTCTAAGGCATTTCGGCACAGCCACACTCTCCCAATCATGTTCCTACTCCAACATTCATTTCCAAGACATTGTGAGATACAATGGTCTCATTCATTTCCAAGACATTGTGAGATACAATGGTCTCATTCATTTTCCAAGACATTGTGAGATACAATGGTCTCATTCATTTTTCAAGACATTGTGAGATACAATGGCCTCATTCATTTTCCAAGACATTGTGAGATACAATGGTCTCATTCATTTTCCAAGACATTGTATGATACAATGGTCTTAATCATTTCTCAAATGTTTTGAGTCACACAATGACCTAACCTACTTCCCAGACATTGTGAATTGCACAATGGTCTAACCTACTCCCGAGACATTGTGTTTTGTGCAAACGGTCTCTAGAATTATTCCATCACATCATCAATATCATTTCTTATGATATCAAAAACCCGTCACAATCTATCGATTTCAAAACAAGAAATATGAGATTTCTAAAGGACAAACTAATCCATCATCGACAAAAGCTGAACTTTCTCTACATTCATCAAAGTTTTCTTATGAAACCTTCATTATTAAAAGTTCGTGATCTTGGCCAAGTATGTTCTATTTTAGAACTACTTAAAACTTCCTTTCCATACGTATCTACCCTTACTACCTTCTATGCAATGGAATATGAAAACATACGTTACAAGTCTTGTATGGACGGGACTTGCAACTTAAGGGTTTGACATCGCCTTTGTTTAGTGGACAGTTTCCCGAAAGCAACGGACATATCAAAAGTATACCTAGTTTAGGTATTTGAAAATTTTATCGAACCTTGGCTAAATATAGACTAGTCACCTATATTTAACCTTGGGACAGTGGAATATAGTCTGACTAACTATATTCGACTTAAAATTTTCCAATACTGAGAGTAGTTGTACTAGGGTTATGTTTAGGTTGATTTCCTACATGAACTCGATAAACCACCAGAATACATTAAGACAATCTAGAGACACGATAATGTCTTACCACTCAGCGAAATCTTAACACCTTATTTGTGTTACCTAATTTCATTCTTGAAATTTTTCATTTATGAGATAATCCGAACGACTATCTTTGGATAGTTATCAATTCTTCTCTTCATCCCGTAGAAGTACCATCCTGTTTAGGATACCATTCCGTCATAAACTTTTAAAAATCTCTTAAGATTTTTAAAGCAAACTCAACATCGATACCTAAGAGTATTAATGTTAAGCATACACTACACACTTTTGTTCATTAACATATCACATCATTATCTTCACAACCGTTACAAACACAAGCTCATTAACAGATCTTGATGCACTTGTAAAGCTCAAATCATCCTTAGTTACACCACAAGTACCCTCATCAGCTTTACAAGTTTGAATATTCATCTTGTACCTTTGGAACACCAGTATCATCTCGTAATACACTACCTTGTAACTCACCGGCTAAGTATGAATGTTGTGTCGGGAATTCTTGAGTAGGATTATTTATAATGTCCTTATTTGAATGGATTGGGATGCCTTTTCATTTAAATAAAGAAATTATAAATCATCGAACCATACGTTTATATTCCTTTAGTTACATTGTTTGGGATGCCTCTCTATGTAAATAAAGAATTATAAACAAGTGGGCTTAATTATATCCGAAATAACATAAGTATGAAGTCAACCTACATTACATTGCTCGGGTATGGCTTGATACCTACATTACATTGCTCGGGTATGGCTTGATACCTACATTACATTGCTCGGGTATGGCATGATACCTACATTTTATTCGCCACAAGAAATCCTATCTTTTCACCGACATCGCTTCAAACCATGACATAAACACTAGGTACAACAACCGATTACCTACTAGGCTATGATTGCAACGACTATCCCAATTTCCATTAGTACGAGGTTTACACTTTGGTTTTCATAATGATAGTGCAATAACAAACAAACTCATTACGGGGCCATGTAACCATATGCATGGGCAGCCGTACAATTCAAACAGGACTTGGTCCAACCACATGTTCAACGCTTATTCCATGATTCGATTCATATATCAATTTCCATTTATTGGATTCCTATGTAAATTGCTATTGTTGTTCAACTGTTATATCAATTGCTATTGATACTTGACAACTATATCAATTTCCATTTTGATATTTAACTATATCAAGTTCTATTTGATATTCAACTACTATATCGATTCCTATTAAGATTCGACTGCTATATCAATTTCCTTTGATATTCGACTATTACCATACCTTTCCTATATAAAAGGAAGCCTCATCCTACACCATACACTGAAATGACAAATCAAATTACATTACCGGAAATCCCAGACTTTGGTCCTCATAAGTAACCACACATTTTCATCAACACCACTCCAACATATGACACACATAGAACTTCGGGACGAAGTTCCCCGTAAGGGGTAGAGACTGTAACAATTCACATTTTTCAGGATAATTACCATTCCCGGAAAATTTCACTATTCACTTTTACTATTCATTTTTCCCGAAACTTTCCCGAAAGTTGATTTTTATTTGATATTCTCGAGTGATAAATCATTTCCATGACAAATTAAAAGTTTGACATTCATAAGCTCATTTTCGTGAAAGTTATTAAGGAATTACACGTTTTAGGATAAAACGTCAATCAGAAATTCTATGCACAACGAAATTCCACCCCGTCAGGTGACCCCACATCAGAAAAATGTTTGACACACTCATGATTTATTTGAGAATTAATCGTGACTGAGAAAAACATGACCAAAAACTTCCCAGCAGGTCACCCAAACCTGTACTAATCCCGCACGAGCACGCTTAACCGTTTGGGCGATTAACCGTCAGACCACAAAACGAGTTTCTAAGAAGATTTGAGTTTTCAACTTATTAGAAAAAGTCAACATATTCTTTCCCTCCTCCATTGACCAAAAATGATCCCTTGATGTTATAAGTCATTTCGTGATTTTTAGGCTTACGGTTTGATGTCTAAAAGACATTTAATACCAACCGACACTAGACTGAGCTCAGTCTAGACATTATAAGTCATTTTAAATCATTTTTATCACATTAGAAAAGTAACATTTTACTTTTCTCAATTTTACGCTATATTTGTACGTTTTACGTATTACGCGTTTTAGACCCGTGTTTCCAGTTTTTAGCAGGGTTTTGCACCTAAATGGAACCTACCACTCATTTTATATTTTATTATGGAACTTATTGACATGTTTATCAATACTTTCAAGTTCCATAATTTTACGACACCCGGTTTTACGTTTTGAGGCTTAATCATTTACGATTGGCATTTCCCGGAGTCAAAACTAACCAAGTATCTTGGATAATACCAAGCAAAGTCCACACCTTGTCCTCCAAGCCTTGTGAACCGCCATATGGGGGGGGTTTTCACACTAGGTGGCTTGATCTCAAGCTTAAAGGCCTTGGATGATTACAAGTGTTAAACTTGGTCTCCAAGGGTTGACAAGTCAATGCTTTCTAACCTCCTTAAACTCATATAAATACCCTCCCCCTCTCCTTGTTGCCGTCCACTTCCACACACACAAACACTCTCATCTTAGCTTAATTCCTTCCAAGTTTCATGCAAGATTCAAGTGATTCTTCAAGGTTGAAACCCTAGATAGGTTATCATTCATCAAACACTTCCATAACCTCATATACTTGGTGATTTCTCTTGAGTTTAAATCCACTCAAGTCACCTAAACCTTCATCATCCATCTTTCAAGAATACCAAGGGTAGAAAGATTGCATGAAGTGAAGTGGGTTGAAGCAAGTCTATCAAAGTCCTATCCTTACATGTTAACTTCCTTTCATCTTTGAAAGCCAAAAGTTGTGAGCCAAACCCTAACTTGATTCTTGTTAAATAATCATGTTCATGTTATTTACATATTATTCTTGCTATATTATGTCTTGTAGTTATGTCCATGATGTATAAAAATGACCAAAACAAGTTATTGTTATTGATTGTTACAACAAGTTACTAAAACAAGTAAACTAGTGACTTTCTTGGTAAGACCTGATCAAAATGGTAAAAATATGATATTGGATCATTACATGTTGTATTAGAGGACTTAACAAGGAAACCATAGCAATTTGAACCACCCAAAACGAGTATACGAGTCAAAAGTTATGGCGATTTGAAATTACCAAAGATTTCCGGCAAAACTGCCAAATAGCTTCCTGATCAAATTTGGGTTTTGAAAGTCCTACTTCTGGTCCGATTCATCAAAAAGTTAAAACACGAAAGTTGTCCGGAACGACGTTTTCGTTCAGGAACAAAGAAGCTCGAGCCCTGAAAACGCTTTCCGAGTAATAAAATTCTTCAAATTCTAAACAGCCCATTTTTAGACAAAGTCATTACATATAGGTTATGGTTTATGAAGACCAAAGGGGTCTTATGACCTATAAATCAAGACCACAACCATGGCTAGAGCTAAGGTTGTGTCTCATGACCTTGAAACAAGGACCAAAGGTCATGGCTAGGCCATGACGAAATGACCATACCAACTTTCATAGGCGTAAACATGAAACAAAGAGTTGATGAGAACTTGAACATACAATTTGGATCTACTTCATCTAAAAGGAAACCATGAGATTTTACCAAGAAAACATGGTCATTTAAGGCTTATGAAGCTACCCCTAATAACAATCTTCATGTACAAATAAACTTTCCTAAGTTTATTCAAATATCGGACATGTAACCTTTCGGATCAAAACTTATATCTATATATTTCATCAACTACTACAATAGTAGGGAGCCTCATGTGAGGAGTTCATTATGTAAGCCGTCGAGTTGAGTTGTGGATTTACGAGTTAAAGTGTCCTGGCTCCTCGAACGCTTACTAACATGACTTCTGAATTATGTCGGCCCGAACGGTAGTGAACGATATACAAAACATACATGTTTCATGAATCATTTCTTTCAAAGACTTACATTATACATCATACCACATCATGGACTAATGCAAGATATATATATATATAGGCACTACTTCATATTCTCTACTCCGATCTAAGTCACAACATTCTATTATAGGTTGCTCGTAGAAACCTTCACGATTCAACCGTTACATTCATTACTCACTACATAACTTAAGGTGAGTTCATAGCCCCACTTTCGATTACTTAATTGTTTTACAAACTCATGGGGGGAATACATGCTATTATTTTCTACTCGAACACAATGCTTTCTAATGTATGCTTTACGACGATGTTTTATTATCACTAAGTACCAACCTTGCTAAACCGATATCCTTGATTATGAACCATTTAATCACTAGCAATAGTGAGCGCGAATATTAATAATAGGCCTATTGGGATTGACGAATCCCATTTGTTTTGACTAAGTGCAAACAAATGTATTAATATTTGAGATTTAGGTATGTTAGCAAAGTACCTACCAGGATTAATCTGCCGATCGATATTGGTACACGTTAACGTTATGGTGTCATAAGCTTAGTGTATAATACATGTTCCGGGCGTATAATAACGTAGCCTACCTGTTTTGTTTTCCAAACATTGGTGTGAGCCTATAACTCACACTACCAACATATTGTGTTCAATCGATTTAACAAACTCTATGAATATCACTCAACCTTTGTGTTGACCTCTCAAGCATGTATTTCAGGTTCATAACGATCAAGGATGGCACGGAAGGACATGGATACTCAAGAGGGCTATAAATTTTATTATCATTCAAAACTCATTTATTATATATTGTAAACATGGAACCAATTGGGACCTCATTTTGAAATCTCTGATATTTATATAATTTGAATGATACATCTTTTAAAACGACTCAATTGGAGTTCGTTTTCTATTATTGTGACTATTGTGCCGTCGAGTAACACCCAGTTTGAATTCCGCTGCATCCATGAATTGGGGGTGTTACACTATTGTTGAGAAAATTAGTAAGCTTGAAAAGCTGCTGATCGATGGGAAAGCTACTCTTGTGGATGATGCTGGTCATCCTATTCCGTCTACCTCTGTCACTAAGAGGGCTAACCCGTTTTCTAAGGTGGGTGAGGTTGTGTTTTCAGATAGTGAAGAGGAGCAGGTTCTTAACACGTTCGATGAATCAGCAAATCTTTTTGGTGGTGGTCATGAGCATGAAGATGAGTATGACTATGATGATTATTCGAAGCAAATTTATGATCTTCCAGGGGAATTGGATGCTCTTAATGCCATTTATGGTCTTAATCTCCAAGGTCGTAGGAAGTAGTTTATCTTTTGTCAGAGTCACTACCATCATGTGAGTAATGGTTTGTTTTCTTGTTTTGAAAATAGGAAGTTTCTTCTTATGTAAGCTTTTCGCCTATGTAACGGGCTGAGATATGGGATTCACCCATATCCGTTGTACTTAAACGTTTTTTGAAGTAATATATTTATCGGGTCGTTGACCTTTTAAAAAAAACACATCTTCTCTTTCACTAAGAGTTTAGTCGATGGGATGTGCACGGTGCAATCCTCAAGAAAAGGTGAAAACGGTTAGTGAACTAGACATGATTTGGTTCGGATTAGGCATGGTTGGAATAGATTCAGTTTCATCCTCCTCGATAAATTCAACATCACCCTTATCATGTTCATTTTGGATTGAGGGTGGTTTGTAGACAAATTCATGTCTTGGATTGGAATCTGTTGTTTGAGGAAGTGATTCGGTACGATGGATTTCTTGCTTCTCTTCCATGTCTTGGATTATGGCTTGGAGGTTTCTCTTTCCTTGATCGATTTGTCGTTCCAATTCTACCACATGGTCTTTCATACTCTCATTTGCTTCCATCCATTTTCTCATCATATCCTCCGGTGAGGTTTTGGAATATTGTGATGGATGTGGCATTTCATTTTGGGAATGATTTGCGTTGTGGCTTGAATAGGAGTATGAATTTCTGGAATTTTGGTTGTGATATCCGTCGTGATATCTTGCTTCATTAGGCATGTCATTATCCATGTGGTATTCTGAAGCATTGGCATATTCATGATCTCTACGAGCATCTCGTATCTCCTTCAGCTCTTCTCTTATCTTCTTGAATTCAATGTCAATATGTCTGGTGAGAGCTTCTAATTTCTCAATCAATATGGAATGATCGGCATTGATGTTGCTTCCACCGGCGGAAACAACGGT
Organism: Artemisia argyi; assembly: GCA_030686995.1. Taxonomy (NCBI): domain Eukaryota; kingdom Viridiplantae; phylum Streptophyta; class Magnoliopsida; order Asterales; family Asteraceae; genus Artemisia; species Artemisia argyi. The sequence continues at coordinate 241,144,350 of CM060702.1, read as the reverse complement.
TTTTGGTTTGGGCACGATTAGAGAATTTTCCGAAAAATCAAGCTTGAGTTGGACCTTGTCCTCAAGGATTTTGAATGCTTCGTTGGGAGTATTGTAGAGGAATATTCCTCCGGCATCAAGAATTCCTTGAGTCGGATTATCTAAACCATGATAGAATGTTTGAATGATCGCTCCTTTGGTTAGACCGTGTCCATGACAAGTGCGAAGCATATCTTTCATACGGAGCCAAGCATCAATGAGAGTTTCGTGATCGCGTTGTTGAAAGTTCTGAATGTCATTTAGGAGACGCTTAAACTTTGCGGGAGAAAAGTATTGGCTAACAAAAGCTTCTCTCATCTCTTCCCACGTAGTAATTGTTCCTTCATTTAATTCGTTCAACCAATTCTTGGCTTCTCCGGACAATGAAAAAGGAAAAGTCCTCAATTTAACCGCTTCCTCTTGATTTTCACCATAATGGAATAGGTTACTAATCTCAATAAAATCAGCTATGTGTCGGTGAGGATCGGATCGGATTCTCCCATCGAATTGATTCTCCCGAATCATTTGCATGTGGGTACCCTTGATATGGAAATTGTTTGGAAAAGGGCGTTGAATAATAGCGGAACTAGGTGTTGGTGTAACGGTCCTAGTGCTTGACCACATGGGTTGGTCATCGGGATAAACAATGGTTACAGGTAGGGAATCGGGTTGAGTTTCAACTTTCTCTTCGAATATGTCGATTACCACAAAAAGTTCCTCAATGAATGGTGATTTTGGATAAAGTTCGGTTGATTCGATCTTTAACGGTAAGATTGGTGTCTTATCGGGTTTACGAGTCCTCTTTTTGATTTTACGTTTAAGCTCGTAAAGTGGACTAACAAGTTGTTTACCCCATGAGTGTGAGTTTATACAAACCCGGAGCGATTCATAAAATATCACAAAAAGTAAAAATAAAAACATAATGAAAATGAACACTAAGAAAAATCTTTTTGTATTTTTTTTAAGTTGAAGTAAACAAAATTAAGCTTAACTAAGATAAGAAAATCGTTACTATTATAACTACTAGAAGTTTAGGAAAAATAAAATAATTACGACAAAACTTTTTAATATACTATTATTTAAAAGACATTCAAAAATCTAAAAAGACAATTTTATAAAATAATTTACCAAAGAAACTAATAAGAAAAGAAAATAACAATGACACAAGAAACATAAATCACTCCTAAGGGTAGGTTGGGTGGTGTTTGTTTCGAACTATGGTGAAAAGGTAAAAATGGGTTTTGAAAAAAAAAATGTGTTTTGTAAAAAGAAAAGGTTCAGCCGATCGGTTTGGTGGACAAGCCGATCGGTTGGATTGGGTTATTGGCTAACCGAATCGGATACGAGTTCGTACCGATCGGTTGGATTGGGTTTTTGGGTCTAACCGATCGGTTGGATATCAAACCGGTCGGTTGGATGTCTTGGTAAATGTTTTTCTTGGTTATCCGATCGGATGGACGGTAAGCTGATCGGATGGGCAGCTCGGATTTTTTTTTTCGAAAGCAAAAACGAAACAACTAGGGAATGATTAAAGCAAAGATTCAAAGCAAACAAAAACACAAACAAATCCCCGGCAGCGGCGCCAAAATCTAGAAACAACACATACGAGCAAGTGTACTCGTCCGTTATAGCAAGATATGATGGTAAGTCGGCATCGTTCGCAGGGATTTGGGTGTTTTCAATTGTGAAGAATCTATGTAATAGTAAGCAATAAAAAGATGGTAATTGGTTGTCACGATCCAAAATACCATATAAGCAATAAGTAACACGAAAATGATGGTTATGTAAATTCAATAAGATTAAAAACTACACTTGCTTAGACTAGTTTACTACTTAATGACACACATGATTGTGATAACTTTTGATAACATGTTGGTTGTGATAATTAGATGGTGGTCTAATCTATTGTTCTTACAAATTAAACTTTGGCCAAGATCTTAGTTTATAAAAAGAAGCTTTAGGTGTAAACCAATCAATTTAAGATCCATCCAAGGTTCATAAGGTATGGTGAATATCTTAAACACAAGAACAAACTCTTATTACAAATCAAATACTCTTAGGAAATGGTCATTACAAAAGGTAACCTCTTCATAGACAAAAAGGTCACAATCGTTTATAAACATTTAAACTTTCGTCCTACTAAAGGTTTACAAACAATCCGATTTGATGTTATAAAAGAATTCTTATTACAATCATACTTCTTGTTTCTTTGTTTAGTCAAGAATAATTATGGTGAAAAACAATCATTCATAGACAAATGATTATAACTAGTTGAGTAATAACAAATCTTTCGACCTTTGAAACTATTATCAATTAGTTAACCTTAGACTAAACAAATGTCACGATGAAACTTAAGGTACAATTGGTTCTTTGGATTGACTTGAAATTGAATTAAAACATGTTATCACAATCATAAGCAAACCATTAAATAATAAACATCATCTAAGCAAGTGCACAAAGGCACTAGCCACTCATAGCAAACATGAACATAAACTCAGAATTTTAAACATTAGAAATCATAATTAAAAGTCTTACAATGATTGAAATAAGATAACAAATGATGTAGTAATGATGCCTCAAGTATTGGTGATGACTTCTTGATGTTTTGACCTCCAAATGATGATTTCTTGGACCTCCAAAGTTTCCTGGGATTTTATGGACGAATTTTGGTATTGAGAGGGAGTAATGGTGGTAAGAGAAGTGTTCTCTCAAGTTGGAATAGAGAGAATTGGAAAGTGGTGATTAGAAAAGCTTGCAAAGTTCTCTATTTATACTACTCTCAAGGCCTAGGCTCATTAATACATAAACTTGGCCTCCAAGTAGTTTAGAAGGACCTAGAATACCAAAAAGAATGGCCTAGAATCGGGTAGAATGAGGTAGAATGAGTTTTGCAAAAATTTGTACGAGCTTACCAACCGATCGGTTACGGGACCATGCCAATCGGTTGGGCAAAATTCATAAACACAAAAGTTGTAGATCTTTCTTTTATCTTTCCGTGGCCGCGAACGGGGGGTCAAACGGAGTCCGTATGCTCAAGTTATAGCCAAAATGGTGAAGGTGTGTCGGGAACAACGAGTCTTCCAATAATTCTTCGTTTTAGCTTATTTTCTTCATTTCTTTTCTCATTTTCCCTCTTGTACTTTATTCTTGAGTCTTTTGAGTGACAACTTCATGAATTTTATCTTCTCAAACATACTCCAAGAGACTTTCATTTGTCGGGAATACTTCGTACATGCATAAATTTTAGTTTATTGATGGTTTCTTCGTCTTTTTCATCATTTTCTTGTACTTTAGCTTCCATGAACCTAAAACACGAATTATGCTCAATTAAGTACAATAAGTTTATAAAAGTGATCATAAAATCAACAATAACGCTCCTAAAAACATGTTAATTTTGAGCGTTATCAGGATTGCACCAGGCTTTACCTCTCAAGGGATCTTGAGAAGCTTACAACCCCCACCAGGCAGTGTACCTGATCGATGTAGTATAGTATAATGACAAGTACCGGGGGATTGATCGTTCAGCTAAGAATAGTGTCGCTAGGATTAGAAAACCTAAATACTAGATCTAGAGATGAGGGATGATTCTTTTTCTATTTTTATATTTTTATGAAAGCAAGTAAAAATCTCGGGTTTGAAGGATTTGAGCGGGTAGTTTCTAGTAAACTAACCCAATACTAAGACGCAATCAAAATAAAATACTAAAATGAAAATAAACTATATTAAACTAAGGTTGTGAGCAATAAGTGGGAGAAATGTGTTTACTTAGATTTCACTCCCTAGATATCTTTTACACGTTAATTACTCGTTATAGTTGCGTGGATGACGGATTGTATTCCTTAATACCATTCATGGGGTGGCGTACTTACTTCCCCAATCCTATGAGTGCCTACTTCACTCCTATGTCGAGCCTGCAAGAAGCTCCTAACATGGGATCACTAGAATTTACTCATGCATTAAATACAACCAATAAAACCTAGTACACATCGGTTCATGTTTACTAAGACGTTCAAGCATGTTACACAATGGAGATCTGCCAGTTTTCTTAAGCCTAACATTGAAATCATTCATCCAATACAACCATAAACAAGTAATCAACACATAATCAACATCTAGGTTTCATTAGATCTAAGCAAACACAAGATAAATCTAGCCTAGCATGTTGAAATCAAGACAATCACAAGATATAGACAACCAACACATAGATATATTGATTGAATTAAGAAAAGACTTATCTCAATAGCGCATGTAAGGATTCAAGGGTTGAAAACCCTTGAAAAGCTGTAAAATTCGTACAAGGTTCGGCCTTAGGGTTTCTCCAAACTTGTTCCTTTTATGAATGAAAATTAGAAAACTATATATAGATATTAGGAGGTGACGGCGTCAAGAACAAACTTGTGACGCCGTCATCTCGCCGCCAAATAAATCCTTGGACTCCCTAGATCTACATCTGACGCCGTCATGTAGTCCTCTTTTGCAGGCCGTCACACATTTAACTCTTGACGCTCTACTTGTGACGCCTTCATGTTTGTACTGGGTCGTCATGGTCTTTACTCTTGACGCCGTCAAATACTTCCTCTTGACGCCGTCATACACTGTTCCATCATGGAAAATTAAGTCTTTGACGTTTTCTTCACTTTTATGCTCCAAAAACGTCCGAATTGCTTCCTTTTCCAGATTTCACTCCCAAAGTACCTAAAATCACAAAAGGATTTATTTAGGGCAATATTTGATTAAATAAATTCAATTCCGGACTTAAATGACCCCCTAAAAACAGATCATTTTTTGCCTCATCATATACCCTTACACTTGTGATTTGCTTGTCCTCAAGCAAATGCGCTTTTATTCTACTCAAAATACAAGTTAGGGATCATTTAACACTAATATAAAAGTAGTTACAACAAATAATTGTTCCACTAAAGTCCAAAGACAAGCACGGAGGTCATACGCTAGCACCTCACAAATAGTGTTTAGATACTCACATCTCTCGGGTGTAATAAAGTATAAATTACAATACGGAAACGGAAGATATCCCTCACTACCTGTCATAGCAAAATAGATTACCATAGGCTTGGAAAAGGATCAAACCTCCACCACATGGCGTAAGCACCTAGGATAAACTATCAAAGAGGTCTTTTAAAGGGTTGTAACGTTAGGTGTAGGGATATGAAATACACGGTTTTGACGGATTTAGGCAGTCTTTACTGGTGGCGAGTTAACAATCTTGGTCAATTACATGTACAATATGGCGTTGCTAAGCCAAGACTAGACTCGACTTAAGCTAATAAATGAAAAATAACAAAAACATAAAATGAAAATAGAATGAAACGGGATGGTAGTCCGTATGTTTTTTCTCTTTTCTTTTTCTATTTTTTTTTCTTTTCCTTGTTTTTTTGGTTTTTTTTTTTTTTTTTTTTTTTTTTTTTGCATACACTCTTACCCTACCATCCAAAATAATACATCATAGGGAATGAACATTCCCCTTACACTTGAATTTTTACATACTTTACAATAAACTAATCTAATGACTCGAATTAAGATAATCAAAACACTTGGAGTACTTTTAAGATTAACGTACATATGGGGGTAATAATATTATGTTCTTCCCCATTACTTCATAAAATAAGTACTTTACCCATGAGTCCCAACCGTCCCAAAACAATATGTACAAGGATATGACTCGACTTAGCAACCATGTAATCAATTAGATAGTTAACTTAGGGTTTAACAAATAACAATAATGCACTAAAGATGAGTGCATACACGGAAGGCTAAGGCGATTTGGGTGTACATTTAAGTGGGTTGTAACAAATTCTTCCTTTAAGTAAAATGCTTCAAGTTAGAAACGAAAAGATAGGCTCGAAGGGGTGTACTAGGGGTTTCGTGTACTAAAAGTGAGTACAACGCTAAGGGTGAGGGAAAAATTAGTTGACTTAACTAGCCAAGTAATATGACTTAAATGGTCAAGTAATTATAATACGGGTTTAACACAAGGGTGATCCTAATGCCTCTTATCATGTAGTAAATCCTACCACACGAATGTAGTCTCACTAGCGGTCTCGGGATGCATCACTAACGCAAGTTCTAGAATCTAAATGCTACCGGTACACTCATAAGCAATAATAGTAAATGCTTTTCCTATCAAATCTAAAGGCGAACCTCACATATTTGGGTGGAAAATTTTTCTGAATAGTACGGTTATGTGCTAGTCATACAATCTCCTATCCATGAGACGCTTGCTATAGCTAAAGTTTCACTCCTAAATGTTGTAAAAAATTTTAAATTTGGCGCTAAAATTGCACTAACAAGTATTTCTCATAGTTTTATTACACATCTACTATCAAACAAACAAACTCAAGCGAAAGTGTATTTGTAAGGTATCATCATTTTACCCTCCCCTTACACTTAGGATGAACATTGTCCCCAATGTTCAAGTAAAGAATGTAAAAGTGAAAAAGTAAAAAGAATGAAATCAAATACTCCCCTGATTCGCTCGGTATGGATAATAAGGTGGCCAGGTTAGATCTTCCTCCAAGAAAATGAACAATCAAAGCTTCCCTTCCAGAAAAATAAATCATCTTCTTGTCATATATAACCTGTAAATCCTGAGAAAACAGACAAGGCAACCTCGCATAAAATAGGCGGCAATCTACATAAGTTACTAAATCCTAGAAAACAAAATAAGATATAATGCTTGTGGAATGAAGTTTGCAGATTTCCTGGAGATTATAAAACTTAATAATTCAACAAAAACTTTAAAACTCCGTTAGAAAAACAAAACTGGTAAAATTTCCAGAATTTTACACGTGACGCCGTCAAGAGCAAGCTCATGACGCCGTCAGAAGTGACCTGCAGAAATTCTTGTGTTAAGTTTCCGGAAAATTTCTGGAATAAACTTGGTCCTACTTCCTGGAAAATCCTGCAAAACTTCATTATGACTCAATACAAACATTTGACTCTAACAAATACGAATATACATGTTCACTTAATATTGTAGAGAATCATGATCGGTTTGTTTCTTAAAAACATATTTGGGGTTTCCCCTTACACTTATCTTTTGCAAAAATACTTTTAGGTGAAGTTAAGACTAGGCCAAACAACAAAGTAAAGTATTTCCACTTTTTAGTTTAGAAACATGATTTACCAACAATAAAAATAAAGCAAGCATACGGAAGCAAATAACAAACAAACAAAATTAAATCACACAAAATCATGGGTTGCCTCCCAAGAAGCGATTTTCTTTATTTACGAGTCTTGTAGCTAGACTCAAGGTCATGGGTTACTACGTGACCTCATCGTTGGTTTCACTCTCTAGGTCGTCTTCTAAACCAGTTTTGTATTTCGGACCTAGTTGCAAGCATTCTTTGTAGAAACCAAGCATCCTATTCTTCACATACTCTACTCCTCAACGTCTATCCTCATCATTCCTATAATAAGCCGCTTGCTAGTGTTCCTTTTCTATATTAGAGAGAAGGCGGTATTGCTCAATTTTGTAAGGCATTTGGTAGGCAATCTCATCATTCTCTTCCTTGAATCTAACTATCCCTAAAGTCGGATCATAACTCATCCTAGTAGCCTCAACAAATGGTTTTCCGAATATTATTTGGCTTAGGCAATCATCTATCACCGGACGAGTATCTTCCACTATCATAAAATCGATCTCATAAGTGAAATTACCTATAATCACATGCAATCCCTTCACTCTTCCCACAAAATTACTTATCAAATTCTTATTGGGCATCATTCTAAAATCAAGTTGCTTCTTCATCACCCAATTGTAATAAGTCCTAGTCATGATGTTTACAGGAGATCTAGGATCGATATAAGCTTTCCATATATGCATGTGCCCGATGTTGCATGGTATGTTGATGTTAGAAGGGTCTCCCATTTTGATAAGGGGTGTGCCAAGGATATATGGTCTCTCGGGACTATCGAATAAATCCTTATGGTATTCCCGTTCTTCCTTGGTGGGCAACTTATCAAAGTGCTTTTCTATGGTTTCTACTTCCTCTAACTCCTCTCCCTTATTAACCTCAACTTCCCTACTTTCATCCCTTGTCTCGGTTTCTACTCCAACTTCATCCTTGTCACTTTCTTCTATCTCCTTATCTATTGGCTTAATGGTGACACCATTGACAAAGTGGACATGTTTGGATGATGAGGGATCCTTAATTTGGATTCCGTTATTGGTGTCCCTAGTGTCTTTCCTAGGTGTAGTTAACGCTTGGTTGTTGAGGACTTTCAACATGTTGTCTATCTTGTTGGTCATCTCCGTTTGTTGCTGGTTGAATTTGGTTTCGAACCTAGCTATGCGAGCTTCTTGAGATGCCATGAACTTAGACATCAATCCTTCAAGATTGTTGGTACTACCATAGTTGTTAGAAGGATTGTTGTTGAAAGTACGGTTGGAGGGTGGACCGTTTGGTTGGTAACGATTAGGCGGATTGGAAGAATTGGCTTGATTTTGTTTCCACCTAAGGTTAGGGTGATTTTTCCAAGAGGGATTGTAGGAATCACCGTAAGGGTTTGGCTCGGGTTTGAAAGTGTACCACTTATCTCCCGCTTCGTCGGTACGCAAGGATGCGTAGTCCGCAAAAGCTGTTCCGGGGAGTTCCACACAATCACGAGTGTCATGGGGACCACCACATAATTCGCATGAAGAAGTGATTTTGTTCACTTGGCTTGAAGGCTTAGGAGCTTCGTAAGATTTAATGAGAAACTTGACTTGGTCCTCAAGTTCCATGATCCTACGGTTGGGAGTGCTAGAGTTATTCGAAGGCAAAGATATTGCCTTGACCGTTTTGTTCAAATCACGGGGATCATTTCAACTTTCGTTGTCATAGAGAGCAAGATCTTCTATGAGTTCCCATGATTGTTCCGCACTTAGATCACGTAGCTTACCACCGGCCGATTGGTCAATGACTCGCCTCGTGGAGAGATCGATATGGTCATAAAATATTTGGACTTGGAGCCAAAGATCTATGCCATGATGAGGGACTTTTCAGAGTAAGTCCTTGAAACGAGTCCATGCTTCATAGAGAGTTTCATTTTGACGTTGTTGGAACATCAAGATTTCATTTCTAAGCTTAGTAGTTCTCCCCGGTGGGAAAAATTGAGCAAGGAAACGAGTGGTGAGATCATCGCATGTGGTGATGGATCCCGCGGGTAAACGCTCAAGCCATTGACTAGCTTGATCACGTAGAGAGAATTGGAATAGGCGTAATCGGGTTGTCTCTCTAGTTGCAACATCTAGGTCTACGGAATCTACGATTTTTAGGAAGTCCTTGAGATGTTGATTTGGATCTTTGGAACGAAGTCCATGGAATGCACATCCGCTTTGCACCAACCGGATGGTGTCGGATGCCAAAGGGGTTACATTGGCTCCGGTGAGCTCAATGGTGTTTCGGTAGCCTTGGTGGCTAGGTTGGGAATACTCTCCTAAGGTTCGGGGCCTAAGAGGTTCTAGTGGTGGTTTTTGTTGTGGTGGGATGACGGGTTCAAAGATGTTCCCATCGTCCATGATGTCGGGTGGTGAAGAGTTACGAACAAAAACACAAAGAAATAAGATAGACTAAAGAGAACCTAAAAATGAAAATAAAATCTTACTAGAAAGGAATCTAGCAAGTAGACCTAATAAAAAGAGATTCTAACCTAGACAATAACTATTCCCCGGGCTGCGGCGCCAAAAACTTGATGCGTAGGGATTGCACCAGGCTTTACCTCTCAAGGGATCTTGAGAAGCTTACAACCCCTACCAGGAAGTGTACCTGATCGATGTAGTATAGTATAATGACAAGTACCGGGGGATTGATCGTTCAGCTAGGAATAGTGTCGCTAGGATTAGAAAACCTAAATACTAGATCTAGAGATGAGGGATGATTCTTTTTGTATTTTTATATTTTTATGAAAGCAAGTAAAAATCTCGGGTTTAAAGGATTTGAGTGGGTAGTTTATAGTCAACTAACCCAATACTAAGATGCAATCAAAATAAAATACTAAAATGAAAATAAACTATATTAAACTAAGGTTGTGAGCAATAAGTGGGAGAAATGTGTTTACTTAGATTTCACTACTCCCGAGATATCTTTTACACGTTAATTACTCGTTATAGTTGCGTGGATGGCGGATTGTATTCCTTAATACCATTCATGGGGTGGCGTACTTACTTCCCCAATCCTATGAGTGCCTACTTCACTCCAATGTCGAGCCTGCAAGAAGCTCCTAACATGGGATCACTAGAATTTACTCATGCATTAAATACAACCAATAAAACCTAGTACACATCGGTTCATGTTTCCTAAGACGTTCAAGCATGTTACACAATGGAGATCTGCCAGTTTTCTTAAGCCTAACATTGAAATCATTCATCCAATACAACCATAAACAAGTAATCAACACATAATCAACATCTAGGTTTCATTAGATCTAAGCAAACACAAGATAAATCTATCCTAGCATGTTGAAATCAAGACAAGCACAAGATATAGACAACCAACACATAGACATATTGATTGAATTATGAAAAGACTTATCTCAATAGCACATGTAAGGATTCAAGGGTTGAAAACCCTTGAAAAGCTGTAAAATTCGTACAAGGTTCGGCCTTAGGGTTTCTCCAAACTTGTTCCTCTTATGAATGAAAATTAGAAAACTATATATAGATATTAGGAGGTGACGGCGTCAAGAACAAACTTGTGACGCCGTCATCTCGCCGCCAAATAAATCCTCGGACTGCCTAGATCTACATCTGACGCCGTCATGTAGTCCTCTTTTGCAGGCCGTCACACATTTAACTCTTGACGCTCTACTTGTGACGCCTTCATGTTTGTACTGGGTCATCATGGTCTTTACTCTTGATGCCGTCAAATACTTCCTCTTGACGCTGTCATACACTGTTCTAGCATGGAAAATTAAGTCTTTGGCGTTTTCTTCACTTTTATGCTCCAAAAACGTCCGAATTGCTTCATTTTCCAGATTTCACTCCCAAAGTACCTAGAATCACAAAAGGAACGATTTAGGGCAATATTTGATTAAATAAATTCAATTCCGGGCTTAAATGACCCCCTAAAAACGGATCATTTTTCGCCTTATCAAATAATACATGTTCTCGGCAAAATTTTCTTTAAAAGGACCGTATTAGATAGTGTTAATAGAAATTAAAGATCCTCAAAATTTGATTCCTACATGGAAAATGTGAACTAGTGGTTTAAAGAAAATGTGAACTAGTGGTTTAAACCCTAAATCTAAACTATTAATCATAATATATGAACTCATATAAGATGAAACAAAATATACAATTATTCTAATTAGCGATAGATGAACTGAATCATACTTCATCGCCTCAATCAATTTCAATTACATGAAGAACAAGTCCCCTGTTCAGTTCCCCCTTAATTTTGTCATACTTCATCGCCTCAATCAATTTCAATTACATGAAGAACAAGTCCCCTGTTCAATTCCCCCTTAATTTTGTCATTACTAGCTCAAATTAATAGTTCAAATTTAAATACTATATGATACTTCACCCGATTCATATTTATCATTCAAGAGTAGTTTATTTCATATAAATTAGTGATTGGTTACGACTTGTTTGAGTCAAACTTAGCCCATTCACCAAATAGATACTTTTAATACATGCCAAATGGTTTATTTAATTCATCTACTCGTTTACAACTCAATTCATGTCTTTTTAATACCACTTAACTCATTTAGTCCATTTTTCAATCTAAACATACATCTTGATCCAACAAAACAACTTTTAATACATGCCAAATGATTTATTTAATTCATCTACTCGTTTACAACTCAATTCATGCATTTTTAATACCACTTAACTCATTTAGTCTGTTTTTCAATCTAAACATACATCTTGATCCAACAAAACCAATATTACAAGCTCCTAGCATCATCGTAACCTAGCTCATTATCTAGCCAAATGATCTCATGAACTCATTTTATCATATTATGCAAAAATTGCTAGAAATTTCTAATCAAGCTTATTAAAACCAATCAGCGTATCAATTTTGGGTGTTAATCGCATTCTAGTAATATACCAATATAGTTTAAATCTTTTATCATCAAATCACATAAACAAGTAATACCATCTGAGGGGCTTAAAGAGCAAATGAACTTACATCATTGACTTAGTGCTCATAAGGATCCAGATTAAGGTTTCTTATAAAAGTGATCCTCTCATGATCTGACAAATTATAAAAAGTTTCACTTGCCAAACTGTTTGTTTCCAAGTATCTACCAAATCGAGTTATCTCGTTTGGAGACAACCCATGATTTGTATGTAGGTGAGCAAGCCATTGCCCAAATTCCACTATCCTATTAAGAATGGGGTTGATGGCTGTTGGTGGAGTTGGATTTGTGGATGACTGGGAACGGGAATGGCGACTAGATGAACTACTTCCCAAATGTAGTGGGACTTTTATCTTCATCAACGGATCCTTAAAACAACTTTTTATTCGCTGGTAGTAATCCTGACTTGTCATACGAGGATGAGCATAGCTAGCCTCGTTATCCTGCAAATCACAAAAGATGTACATTTTTAGCAACCCATGAACTCACATATTGACTATGTAGTCAATTTCGGTGGTATACCAGTGGTATTTCGGTTTTTGGTCCTCCACTGGTATTTAGGTCTAGATTTCTGTCCAAATCTCGATGGTATACCAGTTTTTCAGCTTTTTTTATTTATTTATTAATTTATTTATTTTTTGTCCAAACTTAAAAACAACATAAGAAACACTCATTTTTACAAGGATTAACACTAATCTATCAAATATTGACACAATTAAGCTTGACTTTTGATATTTAGGGGATGTTTGGGTTAGCTTATATATTTGAGCTTATGCTTGTCAAGCATAAGTAGCCTATAACTTATTTTTCATAAGCTAAGAAGTTGTTTTTTTGTGTTTGGATAAGATTATATAAATATTGTACATGGATCTTCAAATAAGCCAAATAAGCTAGGTAAATGGGGCTTATGAAAATAGACTTAAATAAGCTAATAAGCCTAAGCAAATAAGCTTTATCCAAACACCCACTTAGATTAAGTATTATATATTAAAAGTTTTAAAGCAAAAATTTGATAAAATCTCACCTTCAATTTTGCACTCTTTATGTCACGATGTATGACGTTTAATTTGTCATTCATGTTATTTTGAAGGTAACTTAAACCTTCAAGAATATCAAACCATGACTGTATATGTTGAGCCCAAGTAAGGCTAGTTGTTTCGCAAACAAGCGTCATGCTCGTCTCACAACCTACATCACAAAAGGAGAGAAAATATATTAGCACTATAATTAACTATTATCAGCTAGGTATATTTCATTATCTAGTGTTGAATATAACAAAAATCAAAGAAAATAAATATAGATTACTTATAAATAACTTAGAAAGATATGCCTAATCTCCTTTATATTTGTACAAATTTTATGCTGTTTACTAATCTCTAGTTATACGCATATAATATATTCTTGTAACATTAATATAAACATAATATCCATGTCATCATTAAGAAAACAAATTACTGATTTACTTACTGAAATCAAATACACAAAGTTGTATACTGCTGCCTCTCCAAACAACATGACCAGATTTAGTATAATTATCTAAAATAGTTTTACAAAAAACCATATTTCTGGAAATAAAATTAAAAAAATAATAATAATAAATAAAATAAAAAAAATAAATAGAATATATCAACAGATCCAATATAAATCTCCACAAAAGAAAGAGCTTATAATTTAATTAAAATAAAATTAAAAAACATAAATATCTTCGTTGCTAATATATAAAAATTGAAAATAAAACCAGTAAAAATTATACAAGATCTATATAACCAATGTAATAAATATATACGTAAAAAGTACTAATTCATATAAGAGATGAATACCTAGATCTGTAGAGAGAGAGAAAGATATAAAGTATGACTACGGATATACAGTATGGTTTTTGTGGTAATTTGGAGGGAAAATATTCCCGCTTAATTTATTTATTTTTGGGAAATGTGATTGTGTGCCGACAGTAAATTTATTTATTTATTTTTATTTTATTTTTATTTTTTTCGCAAAGAGTAAATGGCCATTAGGGGAATTTAAGAAATACAAAAAGTTAGGGTACGTTTGGTTGGTGGGGGTAGGGTTAGGATTTGGGGTTGATGTCTGTTTGGTTTTTTTCTGTAGGCCCCACAAATGAGGATGAGTCCTAAATATATATCCATGTGGAAAACTTACTCCATGCCAACTTTTGGTTATATTATCATTTAATGTGAGTCCATCTTGTATCTCAACCATTCATTTTTTATTTTCTTCTCTTTATTACAATAAAAATATTTTAAAATTTATAAATTATACTCCTCCTGTCTCAAATTTATTGTCCACTATTGACTTTTCTAATCTTTCTTCTTGAACTTTGACTTTAAATATTTTTAGTGGGTGTTATATTTAATTTGATGCAAAATATATAAATGAATTAAGTTTTAAGTGTACTTTTTAATGATATAATTTTTTTTATGAAGTATTATATAATAAAAAAAATATTTATGGTTAAAGTTGAACCAGTTTGACTTTGAAAATTCAAACTGGACAATAATTTTAAGACGGAGGGAGTAGTCATTTATAACATATATAATATATAATTTAATTATATTTTTCTATCCCCTCATTTAATTAAAACATATACTAAATCTAAATCCAAATTCTAATAAAAATTTTAAATCTTAATCTTAAACCCACCTACAAACCAAACGGGCCCTTAGAGTTTGACAATTAATAAATGGTGAAGAAAAAATCAATTAATCCATTGAATAAAGACCACTTATCTTATAACTTAAAAATATAAGTATGAGTATGAAATAATGTTTTTCTTAAGTTTCATAAATAATAGTCTAAGATGTAGAAGAAATTTTGTAATTGTTAAACGACCCGATCAAACTTGATCTTTCATACAAGCATCTTAAGCTTGAAAAACAAGTTTATTGCAGAATTATTAAAAAAAGCTAAAAATTTTAAACGAGCTTCGAGCTCCAACAACAACAAAAATATTCGAATTCAAGCTCAAGCCACTTTTTTATAATTTATTCGAACTCAAACCGAATAGTTACTAAACAAGCCTAGCTCATTTAGCCTAAAACTCGATTCGACTCAGATCATTAACACATTTGCCATACCTATGAAAACTACACTTCATAAGATATCTTCACTTAACTATTTATTTTTAAAGTTTTCAACTAACTTTTACGGTCTTCAATGTTTCTTAATAAAAAGTTGTTATTGTTTTCAGATGATGGTGGTTTAGCATTTTGGCGGTTCAGATTTTTCTTCAAGAATCCACTTAATCATTTGTCGTATAAAACCTTCTATTGTACATCTCAAATGATATCTTAAAACTTTCTATATATACTCGGTTATCAAACACTCCGAAGTTCAGCTTATCCGAAGCTACTGATAAGATCTTGGACGCAGGGGCGCAACTACATAGGGGCGGGAGGGGGCGCCCGACCCCCCGAATTTTTTTTTTGTGATGTAGGGGGTATATAGTTTTCGTGTAAAAAAATTTCAGTATATTCGGTTTCGACCCCCCAAAATTTCGGTATTACCCGAAAAATAGCGTTAGGAAAAAAAATTAGATCCCGACCCCCCACTGAAAATTTTCTAGCTTCGCCACTGCTCGGACGGATATGTATTGAATGTTGAGCAGAAAATCGAAAAAATTAAAATGTTGTCCCCATCTGTCGTACACCTCTGCCACACTTTCACATATGCAAAACCTTCGACTATCAATTGCTACTCAAAGTTAAAATGCATCTAACAAATATATCTAGTAAACTTAGTTATACCTTCTCTGATGTAGAGTAACTATAAATTTGATGGCTTTTTCTTCTGTTTACTTAAAAAAAAGAACAAATTCTTTTATCATGAATGCCTCAAGTCCTCCCCAACATAGCTCGCTTGATCACCAAGCTCTTCTTCGATTCTGAGTAACTGAAAAAGAAAAAATTAAATGAGTTATCTCAAAAAAAGTTGGAAAGTAAACTTGTTTTCAAAATCAGATTTAGAAATGAAATACAATTCAAATGATATTTTAAAGCGAGGGTTTGAGTCACGTTGTGGACATACACATGTAGACAAGAGTGCGGGTGTATTAACCGTTCTAAAAAACAATTCAAATGATCTTTTGGAGAATAAACTAAAAAACCATACAAAATTTGGATTTGGAGGGTATCCAAGAATCATGAAACACCAATTTAAATTAAAGAAATTACGAAAGTGGAGATATATGCTTCAAAACGAACAAAATCTAATCAAACTGAATTTAATTTGTAAGGCCTATTCGGCATTATCGACGCCGTGTCAAGGAAAAACTAGAATAGGCCTCACATCAGGCTGTTCACACCATTTCTAGAGATAACAAATGGAAACTGTTTTGCTTATACTTGGACAGGAGCATAAGGGAACTAGTTTTCCATATGCCAAGACCAAAAAAAAGGAGTGGGGACAGTATAGATATAATGGATGAAAACCTTACCTGATTGTACTTGGCCAACTGCTCTCCACGACAAGGTGCACCTGCTTTTATCTGACCCGTGGCAAGACCAACTGATAGATCAGCAATGAAAGAATCATCAGTTATCCTTTGCCATTTTCACTACTTCAATTGCTTCAGTCACTGTCCCAATTTGATTCACCTACATTGCACAATACCAGTCTTATAATGTGCACATAGGCTAACAAATGTAAACATCCCCACAAATACACAATATCACGCAAACTATTTCATTAAGATACACTTTCTTTTGTTTTCCCAAAGTTTATACAATATTAAAGGCTCTGCTTGTCTGTGAGAGCCACACTAATTGTTTTTGAATCTTTCTGTAAGACAACTTATGTCTTAGATAAAAGGTATTATACACTAATTTGTGGTCCACAATAAGGCAAGACATACACGTAAGTGACCTTTAACTAATCAGTGGCAAGCAAACAATGGTTTAGGGATTATATAACATGATTCTGATAAGACTTATAATCATATTGGCTTGAGTGAGAATAAGAATGGTCACACTATCTTCTACACAAAAGTTTTCACGAGATCCCATAGGGCATCGACATGGCCAGAAAGAATTATGTGCGTGGTTCCTAAAAATTATGTCCACAACATTGTCAATTTACAAAGATTGGGTTCTTTTTAGTCTTGTGGGACAACCTTGATCTTTTTAGTCTTCTACACAAAGGGCGTAGAGTGCTTGCCAATGGTTTAGACAAGTACAAGTACAGGTGACTAGTTGGAAGATCAATTAGCACTCTACTCAAGCTAACATGCTCAGGCTTGTTGAAATCCAACTTATAAGGAGTGTCAAACTGAATTTGTATGTAGAAAGATGAAAATGACTGATATCTACCTCCAACTTGCGGAGTTCTTCATGTGTTAGCGTTGTATTTAACCTAGAGCAAAAAGGCCTTAATCGCATCTAATATACATCAAACTGTTTTCCTAATGAAAATATTTATGGCTCTTTTAGTGCAGAGAAAACATGATTGTTTTCCCAATGAGAATGTTTCCTATCCATTTCAATCTAACTCTCAAACAAGGCGGAAACAAGCATAATTGTCACTGACCAACAACATCAGAACCACCATAGCAAGTATTCATGAACAAACATGGCAAATTCCAGGCTCGGAAAAATACTTGACTTGTTCCCAGTCCTCCATGTCAAATGGATCTTCGATAGACACAATAGGATAGTCTGAAACCCAGGAAACGTCAAAAAAGAAAGATTCACCGTCATTAAAAATTATATGTAGTTGCATGAAGCATTAAACATAGTGACAAACCTATTTTGTTTGTCACTATGTTGCATTGACACATTACCAATTTTTTCTGCTGATCAGAGGTAATGTGTCAATTTTTTCTGCTGATCACTTTAATGAGTTTGAAACTTGACATTTATATTCTCTGTATCAGGTACAAAGTATGATTTAGATTACAAGTCTCCTAATAAGTCAGGACAAAACTTCATGTCAGGAGAAGATATGGTTGAAATGTGCAAGGAACTATGTAGAGGTATATAACTATGTTAACAAAATAGGTTTGTCACAATGTTTAATGCTTCATGCAACTACATATAATTTTTAATGACGGTGAATCTTTCTTTTTTGACGTTTCCTGGGTTTCAGACTATCCTATTGTGTCTATCGAAGATCCATTTGACATGGAGGACTGGGAACAAGTCAAGTATTTTTCCGAGCCTGGAATTTGCCAGGTTTGTTCATGAATACTTGCTATGGTGGTTCTGATGTTGTTGGTCAGTGACAATTATGCTTGTTTCCGCCTTGTTTGAGAGTTAGATTGAAATGGATAGGAAACATTCTCATTGGGAAAACAATCATGTTTTGTCTGCACTAAAAGAGACATAAATATTTTCATTAGGAAAACAGTTTGATGTATATTAGATGCGATTAAGGCCTTTTTGCTCTAGGTTAAATACAACGCTAACACATGAAGAACTCCGCAAGTTGGAGGTAGATATCAGTCATTTTCATCTTTCTACATACAAATTCAGTTTGACACTCCTTATAAGTTGGATTTCAACAAGCCTGAGCATGTTAGCTTGAGTAGAGTGCTAATTGATCTTCCAACTAGTCTCCTGTACTTGTACTTGTCTAAACCATTGGCAAGCACTCTACGCCCTTTGTGTAGAAGACTAAAAAGATCAAGGTTGTCCCACAAGACTAAAAAGAACCCAATCTTTGTAAATTGACAATGTTGTGGACATAATTTTTAGGAACCACGCACATAATTCTTTCTGGCCATGTCGATGCCCTATGGGATCTCGTGAAAACTTTTGTGTAGAAGATAGTGTGACCATTCTTATTCTCACTCAAGCCAATATGATTATAAGTCTTATCAGAATCATGTTATATAATCCCTAAACCATTGTTTGCTTGCCACTGATTAGTTAAAGGTCACTTACGTGTATGTCTTGCCTTATTGTGGACCACAAATTAGTGTATAATACCTTTTATCTAAGACATAAGTTGTCTTACAGAAAGATTCAAAAACAATTAGTGTGGCTCTCACAGACAAGCAGAGCCTTTAATATTGTATAAACTTTGGGAAAACAAAAGAAAGTGTATCTTAATGAAATAGTTTGCGTGATATTGTGTATTTGTGGGGATGTTTACATTTGTTAGCCTATGTGCACATTATAAGACTGGTATTGTGCAATGTAGGTGAATCAAATTGGGACAGTGACTGAAGCAATTGAAGTAGTGAAAATGGCAAAGGATAACTGATGATTCTTTCATTGCTGATCTATCAGTTGGTCTTGCCACGGGTCAGATAAAAGCAGGTGCACCTTGTCGTGGAGAGCAGTTGGCCAAGTACAATCAGGTAAGGTTTTCATCCATTATATCTATACTGTCCCCACTCCTTTTTTTTGGTCTTGGCATATGGAAAACTAGTTCCCTTATGCTCCTGTCCAAGTATAAGCAAAACAGTTTCCATTTGTTATCTCTAGAAATGGTGTGAACAGCCTGATGTGAGGCCTATTCTAGTTTTTCCTTGACACGGCGTCGATAATGCCGAATAGGCCTTACAAATTAAATTCAGTTTGATTAGATTTTGTTCGTTTTGAAGCATATATCTCCACTTTCGTAATTTCTTTAATTTAAATTGGTGTTTCATGATTCTTGGATACCCTCCAAATCCAAATTTTGTATGGTTTTTTAGTTTATTCTCCAAAAGATCATTTGAATTGTTTTTTAGAACGGTTAATACACCCGCACTCTTGTCTACATGTGTATGTCCACAACGTGACTCAAACCCTCGCTTTAAAATATCATTTGAATTGTATTTCATTTCTAAATCTGATTTTGAAAACAAGTTTACTTTCCAACTTTTTTTGAGATAACTCATTTAATTTTTTCTTTTTCAGTTACTCAGAATCGAAGAAGAGCTTGGTGATCAAGCGAGCTATGTTGGGGAGGACTTGAGGCATTCATGATAAAAGAATTTGTTCTTTTTTTTAAGTAAACAGAAGAAAAAGCCATCAAATTTATAGTTACTCTACATCAGAGAAGGTATAACTAAGTTTACTAGATATATTTGTTAGATGCATTTTAACTTTGAGTAGCAATTGATAGTCGAAGGTTTTGCATATGTGAAAGTGTGGCAGAGGTGTACAACAGATGGGGACAACATTTTAATTTTTTCGATTTTCTGCTCAACATTCAATACATATCCGTCCGAGCAGTGGCGAAGCTAGAAAATTTTCAGTGGGGGGTCGGGATCTAATTTTTTTTCCTAACGCTATTTTCCGGGTAATACCGAAATTTTGGGGGGTCGAAACCGAATATACTGAAATTTTTTTACACGAAAACTATATACCCCCTACATCACAAAAAAAAAATTCGGGGGGTCGGGCGCCCCCTCCCGCCCCTATGTAGTTGCGCCCCTGCGTCCGAGATCTTATCAGTAGCTTCGGATAAGCTGAACTTCGGAGTGTTTGATAACCGAGTATATATAGAAAGTTTTAAGATATCATTTGAGATGTACAATAGAAGGTTTTATACGACAAATGATTAAGTGGATTCTTGAAGAAAAATCTGAACCGCCAAAATGCTAAACCACCATCATCTGAAAACAATAACAACTTTTTATTAAGAAACATTGAAGACCGTAAAAGTTAGTTGAAAACTTTAAAAATAAATAGTTAAGTGAAGATATCTTATGAAGTGTAGTTTTCATAGGTATGGCAAATGTGTTAATGATCTGAGTCGAATCGAGTTTTAGGCTAAATGAGCTAGGCTTGTTTAGTAACTATTCGGTTTGAGTTCGAATAAATTATAAAAAAGTGGCTTGAGCTTGAATTCGAATATTTTTGTTGTTGTTGGAGCTCGAAGCTCGTTTAAAATTTTTAGCTTTTTTTAATAATTCTGCAATAAACTTGTTTTTCAAGCTTAAGATGCTTGTATGAAAGATCAAGTTTGATCGGGTCGTTTATTAATTCATGCTCGAGCTCGAAAGCTCATTAACAATTACAAAATTTCTTCTACATCTTAGACTATTATTTATGAAACTTAAGAAAAACATTATTTCATACTCATACTTTTATTTTTAAGTTATAAGATAAGTGGTCTTTATTCAATGGATTAATTGATTTTTTCTTCACCATTTATTAATTGTCAAACTCTAAGGGCCCGTTTGGTTTGTAGGTGGGTTTAAAATTAAGATTTAAAATTTTTATTAGAATTTGGATTTAGATTTAGTATATGTTTTAATTAAATGAGGGGATAGAAAAATATAATTAAATTATATATTATATATGTTATAAATGACTACTCCCTCCGTCTCAAAATTATTGTCCAGTTTGAATTTTCAAAGTCAAACTGGTTCAACTTTAACCATAAATATTTTTTTTATTATATAATACTTCATAAAAAAAATTATATCATTAAAAAGTACACTTAAAACTTAATTCATTTATATATTTTGCATCAAATTAAATATAACACCCACTAAAAATATTTAAAGTCAAAGTTGAAGAAGAAAGATTAAAAAAGTCAATAGTGGACAATAAATTTGAAACAGGAGGAGTATAATTTATAAATTTTAAAATATTTTTATTGTAATAAAGAGAAGAAAATAAAAAATGAATGGTTGAGATACAAGATGGACTCACATTAAATGATAATATAACCAAAAGTTGGCATGGAGTAAGTTTTCCACATGGATATATATTTAGGACTCATCCTCATTTGTGGGGCCTACAGAAAAAAACCAAACAGACATCAACCCCAAATCCTAACCCTACCCCCACCAACCAAACATACCCTAACTTTTTGTATTTCTTAAATTCCCTTAATGGCCATTTACTCTTTGCGAAAAAAATAAAAATAAAATAAAAATAAATAAATAAATTTACTGTCGGCACACAATCACATTTCCCAAAAATAAATAAATTAAGCGGGAATATTTTCCCTCCAAATTACCACAAAAACCATACTGTATATCCGTAGTCATACTTTATATCTTTCTCTCTCTCTACAGATCTAGGTATTCATCTCTTATATGAATTAGTACTTTTTACGTATATATTTATTACATTGGTTATATAGATCTTGTATAATTTTTACTGGTTTTATTTTCAATTTTTATATATTAGCAACGAAGATATTTATGTTTTTTAATTTTATTTTAATTAAATTATAAGCTCTTTCTTTTGTGGAGATTTATATTGGATCTGTTGATATATTCTATTTATTTATTTTATTTTATTTATTATTATTATTTTTTTAATTTTATTTCCAGAAATATGGTTTTTTGTAAAACTATTTTAGATAATTATACTAAATCTGGTCATGTTGTTTGGAGAGGCAGCAGTATACAACTTTGTGTACTTGATTTCAGTAAGTAAATCAGTAATTTGTTTTCTTAAAGATGACATGGATATTATGTTTATATTAATGTTACAAGAATATAGTATATGCGTTTAACTAGAGATTAGTAAACAGCATAAAATTTGTACAAATATAAAGGAGATTAGGCATATCTTTCTAAGTTATTTATAAGTAATCTATATTTATTTCCTTTGATTTTTGTTATATTCAACACTAGATAATGAAATATACCTAGCTGATAATAGTTAATTATAGTGCTAATATATTTTCTCTCCTTTTGTGATGTAGGTTGTGAGACGAGCATGACGCTTGTTTGCGAAACAACTAGCCTTACTTGGGCTCAACATATACAGTCATGGTTTGATATTCTTGAAGGTTTAAGTTACCTTCAAAATAACATGAATGACAAATTAAACGTCATACATCGTGACATAAAGAGTGCAAAATTGAAGGTGAGATTTTATCAAATTTTTGCTTTAAAACTTTTAATATATAATACTTAATCTAAGTGGGTGTTTGGATAAAGCTTATTTGCTTAGGCTTATTAGCTTATTTAAGTCTATTTTCATAAGCCCCATTTACCTAGCTTATTTGGCTTATTTGAAGATCCATGTACAATATTTATATAATCTTATCCAAACACAAAAAAACAACTTCTTAGCTTATGAAAAATAAGTTATAGGCTACTTATGCTTGACAAGCATAAGCTCAAATATATAAGCTAACCCAAACATCCCCTAAATATCAAAAGTCAAGCTTAATTGTGTCAATATTTGATAGATTAGTGTTAATCCTTGTAAAAATGAGTGTTTCTTATGTTGTTTTTAAGTTTGGACAAAAAATAAATAAATTAATAAATAAATAAAAAAAGCTGAAAAACTGGTATACCACCGAGATTTGGACAGAAATCTAGACCTAAATACCAGTGGAGGACGAAAAACCGAAATACCACTAGTATACCACCGAAATTGACTACATAGTCAATATGTGAGTTCATGGGTTGCTAAAAATGTACATCTTTTGTGATTTGCAGGATAACGAGGCTAGCTATGCTCATCCTCGTATGACAAGTCAGGATTACTACCAGCGAATAAAAAGTTGTTTTAAGGATCCGTTGATGAAGATAAAAGTCCCACTACATTTGGGAAGTAGTTCATCTAGTCGCCATTCCCGTTCCCAGTCATCCACAAATCCAACTCCACCAACAGCCATCAACCCCATTCTTAATAGGATAGTGGAATTTGGGCAATGGCTTGCGAACCTCCATACAAATCATGGGTTGTCTCCAAACGAGATAACTCGATTTGGTAGATACTTGGAAACAAACAGTTTGGCAAGTGAAACTTTTTATAATTTGTCAGATCATGAGAGGATCACTTTTATAAGAAACCTTAATCTGGATCCTTATGAGCACTAAGTCAATGATGTAAGTTCATTTGCTCTTTAAGCCCCTCAGATGGTATTACTTGTTTATGTGATTTGATGATAAAAGATTTAAACTATATTGGTATATTACTAGAATGCGATTAACACCCAAAATTGATACACTGATTGGTTTTAATAAGCTTGATTAGAAATTTCTAGCAATTTTTGTATAATATGATAAAATGAGTTCATGAGATCATTTGGCTAGATAATGAGCTAGGTTACGATGATGCTAGGAGCTTGTAATATTGGTTTTGTTGGATCAAGATGTATGTTTAGATTGAAAAACAGACTAAATGAGTTAAGTGGTATTAAAAATGCATGAATTGAGTTGTAAACGAGTAGATGAATTAAATAAATCATTTGGCATGTATTAAAAGTTGTTTTGTTGGATCAAGATGTATGTTTAGATTGAAAAATGGACTAAATGAGTTAAGTGGTATTAAAAAGACAGGAATTGAGTTGTAAACGAGTAGATGAATTAAATAAACCATTTGGCATGTATTAAAAGTATCTATTTGGTGAATGGGCTAAGTTTGACTCAAACAAGTCGTAACCAATCACTAATTTATATGAAATAAACTACTCTTGAATGATAAATATGAATCGGGTGAAGTATCATATAGTATTTAAATTTGAACTATTAATTTGAGCTAGTAATGACAAAATTAAGGGGGAATGAACAGGGGACTTGTTCTTCATGTAATTGAAATTGATTGAGGCGATGAAGTATGACAAAATTAAGGGGGAACTGAACAGGGGACTTGTTCTTCATGTAACTGAAATTGATTGAGGCGATGAAGTATGATTCAGTTCATCTATCGCTAATTAGAATAATTGTATATTTTGTTTCATCTTATATGAGTTCATATATTCTGATTAATAGTTTAGATTTAGGGTTTAAACCACTAGTTCACATTTTCTTTAAACCACTAGTTCACATTTTCCATGTAGGAATCAAATTTTGAGGATCTTTAATTTCTATTAACACTATCTAATACGGTCCTTTTAAAGAAAATTTTGCTGAGAACATGTATTATTTGATAAGGCGAAAAATGATCCGTTTTTAGGGGGTCATTTAAGCCCGGAATTGAATTTATTTAATCAAATATTGCCCTAAATCATTCCTTTTGTGATTCTAGGTACTTTGGGAGTGAAATCTGGAAAATGAAGCAATTCGGACGTTTTTGGAGCATAAAAGTGAAGAAAACGCCAAAGACTTAATTTTCCATGCTAGAACAGTGTATGACAGCGTCAAGAGGAAGTATTTGACGGCATCAAGAGTAAAGACCATGACGACCCAGTACAAACATGAAGGCGTCACAAGTAGAGCGTCAAGAGTTAAATGTGTGACGGCCTGCAAAAGAGGACTACATGACGGCGTCAGATGTAGATCTAGGCAGTCCGAGGATTTATTTGGCGGCGAGATGACGGCGTCACAAGTTTGTTCTTGACGCCGTCACCTCCTAATATCTATATATAGTTTTCTAATTTTCATTCATAAGAGGAACAAGTTTGGAGAAACCCTAAGGCCGAACCTTGTACGAATTTTACAGCTTTTCAAGGGTTTTCAACCCTTGAATCCTTACATGTGCTATTGAGATAAGTCTTTTCATAATTCAATCAATATGTCTATGTGTTGGTTGTCTATATCTTGTGCTTGTCTTGATTTCAACATGCTAGGCTAGATTTATCTTGTGTTTGCTTAGATCTAATGAAACCTAGATGTTGATTATGTGCTGATTACTTGTTTATGGTTGTATTGGATGAATGATTTCAATGTTAGGCTTAAGAAAACTGGCAGATCTCCATTGTGTAACATGCTTGAACGTCTTAGGAAACATGAACCGATGTGTACTAGGTTTTATTGGTTGTATTTAATGCATGAGTAAATTCTAGTGATCCCATGTTAGGAGCTTCTTGCAGGCTCGACATTGGAGTGAAGTAGGCACTCATAGGATTGGGGAAGTAAGTACGCCACCCCATGAATGGTATTAAGGAATACAATCCGCCATCCACGCAACTATAACGAGTAATTAACGTGTAAAAGATATCTCGGGAGTAGTGAAATCTAAGTAAACACATTTCTCCCACTTATTGCTCACAACCTTAGTTTAATATAGTTTATTTTCATTTTAGTATTTTATTTTGATTGCATCTTAGTATTGGGTTAGTTGACTAGAAACTACCCGCTCAAATCCTTTAAACCCGAGATTTTTACTTGCTTTCATAAAAATATAAAAATACAAAAAGAATCATCCCTCATCTCTAGATCTGGTATTTAGGTTTTCTAATCCTAGCGACACTATTCCTAGCTGAACGATCAATCCCTCGGTACTTGTCATTATACTATACTACATCGATCAGGTACACTGTCTGGTGGGGGTTGTAAGCTTCTCAAGATCCCTTGAGAGGTAAAGCCTGGTGCAATCCCTACGCATCAAGTTTTTGGCGCCGCAGCCCGGGGAATAGTTATTGTCTAGGTTAGAATCTCTTTTTATTAGGTCTACTTGCTAGATTCCTTTCTAGTAAGATTTTATTTTCATTTTTAGGTTCTCTTTAGTCTATCTTATTTCTTTGTGTTTTTGTTCGTAACTCTTCACCACCCGACATCATGGACGATGGGAACATCTTTGAACCCGTCATCCCACCACAACAAAAACCACCACTAGAACCTCTTAGGCCCCGAACCTTAGGAGAGTATTCCCGACCTAGCCACCAAGGCTACCGAAACACCATTGAGCTCACCGGAGCCAATGTGACCCCTTTGGCATCCGACACCATCCGGTTGGTGCAAAGCGGATGTGCATTCCATGGACTTCGTTCCAAAGATCCAAATCAACATCTCAAGGACTTCCTAAAAATCGTAGATTCCGTAGACCTAGATGTTGCAACTAGAGAGACAACCCGATTACGCCTATTCCAATTCTCTCTACGTGATCAAGCTAGTCAATGGCTTGAGCGTTTACCCGCGGGATCCATCACCACATGCGATGATCTCACCACTCGTTTCCTTGCTCAATTTTTCCCACCGGGGAGAACTACTAAGCTTAGAAATGACATCTTGATGTTCCAACAACGTCAAAATGAAACTCTCTATGAAGCATGGACTCGTTTCAAGGACTTACTCCGAAAAGTCCCTCATCATGGCATAGATCTTTGGCTCCAAGTCCAAATATTTTATGACCATATCGATCTCTCCACGAGGCGAGTCATTGACCAATCGGCCGGTGGTATGCTACGTGATCTAAGTGCGGAACAATCATGGGAACTCATAGAAGATCTTGCTCTCTATGACAACGAAAGTTGAAATGATCCCCGTGATTTGAACAAAACGGTCAAGGCAATATCTTTGCCTTCGAATAACTCTAGCACTCCCGACCGTAGGATCATGGAACTTGAGGACCAAGTCAAGTTTCTCATTAAATCTTACGAAGCTCCTAAGCCTTTAAGCCCAGTGAACAAAATCACTTCTTCATGCGAATTATGTGGTGGTCCCCATGACACTCGTGATTGTGTGGAACTCCCCGGAACAGCTTTTGCGGACTACGCATCCTCGCGTACCGACGAAGCGGGAGATAAGTGGTACACTTTCAAACCCGAGCCAAACCCTTACGGTGATTCCTACAATCCCTCTTGGAAAAATCACCCTAACCTTAGGTGGAAACAAAATCAAGCCAATTCTTCCAAACCGCCTAATCGTTACCAACCAAACGGTCCACCCTCCAACCGTACTTTCAACAACAATCCTTCTAACAACTATGGTAGTACCAACAATCTTGAAGGATTGATGTCTAAGTTCATGGCATCTCAAGAAGCTCGCATAGCTAGGTTCGAAACCAAATTCAACCAGCAACAAACGGAGATGACCAACAAGATAGACAACATGTTGAAAGTCCTCAACAACCAAGCGTTAACTACACCTAGGAAAGACACTAGGGACACCAATAACGGAATCCAAATTAAGGATCCCTCATCATCCAAACATGTCCACTTTGTCAATGTTGTCACCATTAAGCCAATAGATAAGGAGATAGAAGAAAGTGACAAGGATGAAGTTGGAGTAGAAACCGAGACAAGGGATGAAAGTAGGGAAGTTGAGGTTAATAAGGGGGAGGAGTTAGAGGAAGTAGAAACCATAGAAAAGCACTTTGATAAGTTGCCCACCAAGGAAGAACGGGAATACCATAAGGATTTATTCGATAGTCCCGAGAGACCATATATCCTTGGCACACCCCTTATCAAAATGGGAGACCCTTCTAACATCAACATACCATGCAACATCGGGCACATGCATATATGGAAAGCTTATATCGATCCTAGATCTCCTGTAAACATCATGACTAGGACTTATTACAATTGGGTGATGAAGAAGCAACTTGATTTTAGAATGATGCCCAATAAGAATTTGATAAGTAATTTTGTGGGAAGAGTGAAGGGATTGCATGTGATTATAGGTAATTTCACTTATGAGATCGATTTTATGATAGTGGAAGATACTCGTCCGGTGATAGATGATTGCCTAAGCCAAATAATATTCGGAAAACCATTTGTTGAGGCTACTAGGATGAGTTATGATCCGACTTTAGGGATAGTTAGATTCAAGGAAGAGAATGATGAGATTGCCTACCAAATGCCTTACAAAATTGAGCAATACCGCCTTCTCTCTAATATAGAAAAGGAACACTAGCAAGCGGCTTATTATAGGAATGATGAGGATAGACGTTGAGGAGTAGAGTATGTGAAGAATAGGATGCTTGGTTTCTACAAAGAATGCTTGCAACTAGGTCCGGAATACAAAACTGGTTTAGAAGACGACCTAGAGAGTGAAACCAACGATGAGGTCACGTAGTAACCCATGACCTTGAGTCTAGCTACAAGACTCGTAAATAAAGAAAAGCGCTTCTTGGGAGGCAACCCATGATTTTGTGTGATTTAATTTTGTTTGTTTGTTATTTGCTTCCGTATGCTTGCTTTATTTTTATTGTTGGTAAATCATGTTTCTAAACTAAAAAGTGGAAATACTTGACTTTGTTGTTTGGCCTAGTCTTAACTTCACCTAAAAGTATTTTTGCAAAAGATAAGTGTAAGGGGAAACCCCAAATATGTTTTTAAGAAACAAACCGATCATGATTCTCTACAATATTAAGTGAACATGTATATATTCGTATTTGTTAGAGTCAAATGCTTGTATTGAGTCATAATGAAGTTTTGCAGGATTTTCCAGGAAGTAGGACCAAGTTTATTCCAGAAATTTTCCGGAAAATTAACACAAGAATTTCTGCAGGTCACTTCTGACGGCGTCATGAGCTTGCTCTTGACGGCGTCACGTGTAAAATTCTGGAAATTTTACCAGTTTTGTTTTTCTAACGGAGTTTTAAAGTTTTTGTTCAATTATTAAGTTTTATAATCTCCAGGAAATCTGCAAACTTCATTCCACAAGCATTATATCTTATTTTGTTTTCTAGGATTTAGTAACTTATGTAGATTGCCGCCTATTTTATGCAAGGTTGCCTTGTCTGTTTTCTCAGGATTTACAGGTTATATATGACAAGAAGATGATTTATTTTTCGGGAAGGGAAGCTTTGATTGTTCATTTTCTTGGAGGAAGATCTAACCTGGCCACCTTATTATCCATACCGAGCGAATCAGGGGAGTATTTGATTTCATTCTTTTTACTTTTTCACTTTTACATTCTTTACTTGAACATTGGGGACAATGTTCATCCTAAGTGTAAGGGGAGGGTAAAATGATGATACCTTACAAATACACTTTCGCTTGAGTTTGTTTGTTTGATAGTAGATGTGTAATAAAACTATGAGAAATACTTGTTAGTGCAATTTTAGCACCAAATTTAAAATTTTTTACAAAATTTAGGAGTGAAACTTTAGCTATAGCAAGCGTCTCATGGATAGGAGATTGTATGACTAGCACATAACCGTACTATTCAGAAAAATTTTCCACCCAAATATGTGAGGTTCGCCTTTAGATTTGATAGGAAAAGCATTTACTATTATTGATTATGAGTGTACCGGTAGCATTTAGATTCTAGAACTTGCGTTAGTGATGCATCCCGAGACCGCTAGTGAGACTACATTCGTGTGGTAGGATTTACTACATGATAAGAGGCATTAGGATCACCCTTGTGTTAAACCCGTATTATAATTACTTGACCATTTAAGTCATATTACTTGGCTAGTTAAGTCAACTAATTTTTCCCTCACCCTTAGCGTTGTACTCACTTTTAGTACACGAAACCCCTAGTACACCCATTCGAGCCTATCTTTTCGTTTCTAACTTTAAGCATTTTACTTAAAGGAAGAATTTGTTACAACCCACTTAAATGTACACCAAAATCGCCTTAGCCTTCGTGTATGCACTCATCTTTAGTGCATTATTGTTATTTGTTAAACCCTAAGTTAACTATCTAATTGATTACATGGTTGCTAAGTCGAGTTATATCCTTGTACATATTGTTTTGGGACGGTTGGGACTCATGGGTAAAGTACTTATTTTATGAAGTAATGGGGAAGAACATAATATTATTACCCCCATATGTACGTTAATCTTAAAAGTACTCCAAGTGTTTTGATTATCTTAATTCGAGTCATTAGATTAGTTTATTGTAAAGTATGTAAAAATTCAAGTGTAAGGGGAATGTTCATTCCCTATGATGTATTATTTTGGATGGTAGGGTAATAGTGTATGCAAAAAAAAAAAAAAAAAAAAAAATCAAAAAAACAAGAAAAAGAAAAAAAAAATAGAAAAAGAAAAGAGAAAAAACATACGGACTACCATCCCGTTTCATTCTATTTTCATTTTATGTTTTTGTTATTTTTTATTTATTAGCTTAAGTCGAGTCTAGTCTTGGCTTAGCAACGCCATATTGTACATGTAATTGACCAAGATTGTTAACTCGCCACCAGTAAAGACTGCCTATATCCATCAAAACCGTGTATTTCATATCCCTACACCTAACGTTACAACCCTTTAAAAGACCTCTTTGATAGTTTATCCTAGGTGCTTACGCCATGTGGTGGAGGTTTGATCCTTTCCCAAGCCTATGGTAATCTATTTTGCTATGACAGCTAGTGAGAGATATCTTCCGTTTCCGTATTGTAATTTATACTTTATTACACCCGAGAGATGTGAGTATCTAAACACTATTTGTGAGGTGCTAGCGTATGACCTCCGTGCTTGTCTTTGGACTTTAGTGGAACAATTATTTGTTGTAACTACTTTTATATTAGTGTTAAATGATCCCTAACTTGTATTTTGAGTAGAATAAAAGCGCATTTGCTTGAGGACAAGCAAATCACAAGTGTAAGGCTATATGATGAGGCAAAAAATGATCTGTTTTTAGGGGGTCATTTAAGTCCGGAATTGAATTTATTTAATCAAATATTGCCCTAAATCGTTCCTTTTGTGATTTTAGGTACTTTGGGAGTGAAATCTGGAAAAGGAAGCAATTCGGACGTTTTTGGAGCATAAAAGTGAAGAAAACGTCAAAGACTTAATTTTCCATGCTGGAACAGTGTATGACGGCGTTAAGAGGAAGTATTTGACGGCGTCAAGAGTAAAGACCATGACGACCCAGTACAAACATGAAGGCGTCACAAGTAGAGCGTCAAGAGTTAAATGTGTGACGGCCTGCAAAAGAGGACTACATGACGGCGTCAGATGTAGATCTAGGGAGTCCAAGGATTTATTTGGCGGCGAGATGACGGCGTCACAAGTTTGTTCTTGACGCCGTCACCTCCTAATATCTATATATAGTTTTCTAATTTTCATTCATAAAAGGAACAAGTTTGGAGAAACCCTAAGGCCGAACCTTGTACGAATTTTACAGCTTTTCAAGGGTTTTCAACCCTTGAATCCTTACATGTGCTATTGAGATAAGTCTTTTCTTAATTCAATCAATATATCTATGTGTTGGTTGTCTATATCTTGTGATTGTCTTGATTTCAACATGCTAGGCTAGATTTATCTTGTGTTTGCTTAGATCTAATGAAACCTATATGTTGATTATGTGTTGATTACTTGTTTATGGTTGTATTGGATGAATGATTTCAATGTTAGGCTTAAGAAAACTGGCAGATCTCCATTGTGTAACATGCTTGAACGTCTTAGTAAACATGAACCGATGTGTACTAGGTTTTATTGGTTGTATTTAATGCATGAGTAAATTCTAGTGATCCCATGTTAGGAGCTTCTTGCAGGCTCGACATAGGAGTGAAGTAGGCACTCATAGGATTGGGGAAGTAAGTACGCCACCCCATGAATGGTATTAAGGAATACAATCCGTCATCCACGCAACTATAACGAGTAATTAACGTGTAAAAGATATCTAGGGAGTGAAATCTAAGTAAACACATTTCTCCCACTTATTGCTCACAACCTTAGTTTAATATAGTTTATTTTCATTTTAGTATTTTATTTTGATTGCGTCTTAGTATTGGGTTAGTTGACTAGAAACTACCCGCTCAAATCCTTCAAACCCGAGATTTTTACTTGCTTTCATAAAAATATAAAAATAGAAAAAGAATCATCCCTCATCTCTAGATCTAGTATTTAGGTTTTCTAATCCTAGCGACACTATTCCTAGCTGAACGATCAATCCCCCGGTACTTGTCATTATACTATACTACATCGATCAGGTACACTGCCTGGTGGGGGTTGTAAGCTTCTCAAGATCCCTTGAGAGGTAAAGCCTGGTGCAATCCTGATAACGCTCAAAATTAACATGTTTTTAGGAGCGTTATTGTTGATTTTATGATCACTTTTATAAACTTATTGTACTTAATTGAGCATAATTCGTGTTTTAGGTTCATGGAAGCTAAAGTACAAGAAAATGATGAAAAAGACGAAGAAACCATCAATAAACTAAAATTTATGCATGTACGAAGTATTCCCGACAAATGAAAGTCTCTTGGAGTATGTTCGAGAAGATAAAATTCATGAAGTTGTCACTCAAAAGACTCAAGAATAAAGTACAAGAGGGAAAATGAGAAAAGAAATGAAGAAAATAAGCTAAAACGAAGAATTATTGGAAGACTCGTTGTTCCCGACACACCTTCACCATTTTGGCTATAACTTGAGCATACGGACTCCGTTTGACCCCCCGTTTGCGGCCACGGAAAGATAAAAGAAAGATGTACAACTTTTGTGTTTATGAATTTTGCCCAACCGATTGGCATGGTCCCGTAACCGATCGGTTGGTAAGCTCGTACAAATTTTTGCAAAACTCATTCTACCTCATTCTACCCGATTCTAGGCCATTCTTTTTGGTATTCTAGGTCCTTCTAAACTACTTGGAGGCCAAGTTTATGTATTAATGAGCCTAGGCCTTGAGAGTAGTATAAATAGAGAACTTTGCAAGCTTTTGTAATCACCACTTTCCAATTCTCTCTATTCCAACTTGAGAGAACACTTCTCTTACCACCATTACTCCCTCTCAATACCAAAATTCGTCCATAAAATCCCAGGAAACTTTGGAGGTCCAAGAAGTCATCATTTGGAGGTAAAAACATCAAGAAGTCATCATCAATACTTGAGGCATCATTACTACATCATTTGTTATCTTATTTCAATCATTGTAAGACTTTTAATTATGATTTCTAATGTTTAAAATTCTGAGTTTATGTTCATGTTTGCTATGAGTGGCTAGTGCCTTTGTGCACTTGCTTAGATGATGTTTATTATTTAATGGTTTGCTTATGATTGTGATAACATGTTTTAATTCAATTTCAAGTCAATCCTAAGAACCAATTGTACCTTAAGTTTCATCGTGACATTTGTTTAGTCTAAGGTTAACTAATTGATTATAGTTTCAAAGGTTGAAAGATTTGTTATTACTCAACTAGTTATAATCATTTGTCTATGAATGATTGTTTTTCACCATAATTATTCTTGACTAAACAAAGAAACAAGAAGTATGATTGTAATAAGAATTCTTTTATAACATCAAATCGGATTGTTTGTAAACCTTTAGTAGGACGAAAGTTTAAATGTTTATAAACGATTGTGACCTTTTTGTCTATGAAGAGGTTACCTTTTGTAATGACCATTTCCTAAGAGTATTTGATTTGTAATAAGAGTTTGTTCTTGTGTTTAAGATATTCACCATACCTTATGAACCTTGGATGGATCTTAAATTGATTGGTTTACACCTAAAGCTTCTTTTTATAAACTAAGATCTTGGCCAAAGTTTAATTTGTAAGAACAATAGATTAGACCACCATCTAATTATCACAACCAACATGTTATCAAAAGTTATCACAATCATGTGTGTCATTAAGTAGTAAACTAGTCTAAGCAAGTGTAGTTTTTAATCTTATTGAATTTACATAACCATCATTTTCGTGTTACTTATTGCTTATATCGTATTTTGGATCGTGACAACCAATTACCATCTTTTTATTGCTTACTATTACATAGATTCTTCACAATTGAAAACACCCAAATCCCTGCGAATGATGCCGACTTACCATCATATCTTGCTATAACGGACGAGTACACTTTCTCGTATGTGTTGTTTCTAGATTTGGTAATTCACCCTTATAAATTTAAAACTTGCACTAATAAAACGCACATCAAGTTTTTGGCGCCGCTGCCGGGGATTTGTTTGTGTTTTTGTTTGCTTTGAATCTTTGCTTTAATCATTCCCTAGTTGTTTCGTTTTTGCTTTCGAAAAAAAAAATCCGAGCTGCCCATCCGATCAGCTTACCGTCCATCCGATCAGATAACCAAGAAAAACATTTACCGAGACATCCAACCGACCGGTTTGATATCCAACCGATCGGTTAGACCCAAAAACCCAATCCAACCGATCGGTACGAACTCGTATCCGATTCGGTTAGCCAATAACCCAATCCAACCGATCGGCTTGTCCACCAAACCGATCGGCTGAACCTTTTCTTTTTACAAAACACATTTTTTTTTTTCAAAACCCATTTTTACCTTTTCAACATAGTTCGAAACAAACACCACCCAACCCACCCTTAGGAGTGATTTATGTTTCTTGTGTCATTGTTATTTTCTTTTCTTATTAGTTTCTTTGGTAAATTATTTTATAAAATTGTCTTTTTAGATTTTTGAATGTCTTTTAAATAATAGTCTATTAAAAAGTTTTGTCGTAATTATTTTATTTTTCCTAAACTTCTAGTAGTTATAATAGTAACGATTTTCTTATCTTAGTTAAGCTTAATTTTGTTTACTTCAACTTAAAAAAAATACAAAAAGATTTTTCTTAGTGTTCATTTTCATTATGTTTTTATTTTTACTTTTTGTGATATTTTACGAATCGCTCCGGGTTTGTATAAACTCACACTCATGGGGTAAACAACTTGTTAGTCCACTTTACGAGCTTAAACGTAAAATCAAAAAGAGGACTCGTAAACCCGATAAGACACCAATCTTACCCTTGAAGATCGAATCAACCGAACTTTATCCAAAATCACCATTCATTGAGGAACTTTTTGTGGTAATCGACATATTCGAAGAGAAAGTTGAAACTCAACCCGATTCCCTACCTGTAACCATTGTTGATCCCGATGACCAACCCATGTGGTCAAGCACTAGGACCGTTACACCAACACCTAGTTCCGCTATTATTCAACGCCCTTTTCCAAACAATTTCCATATCAAGGGTACCCACATGCAAATGATTCGGGAGAATCAATTCGATGGGAGAATCCGATCCGATCCTCACCGACACATAGCTGATTTTATTGAGATTAGTAACCTATTCCATTATGGTGAAAATCAAGAGGAAGCGGTTAAATTGAGGACTTTTCCTTTTTCATTGTCCGGAGAAGCCAAGAATTGGTTGAACGAATTAAATGAAGGAACAATTACTACGTGGGAAGAGATGAGAGAAGCTTTTGTTAGCCGATACTTTTCTCCCGCAAAGTTTAAGCGTCTCCTAAATGACATTCACAACTTTCAACAACGCGATCACGAAACTCTCATTGATGCTTGGCTCCGTATGAAAGATATGCTTCGCACTTGTCATGGACACGGTCTAACCAAAGGAGCGATCATTCAAACATTCTATCATGGTTTAGATAATCCGACTCAAGGAATTCTTGATGCCGGAGGAATATTCCTCTACAATACTCCCAACGAAGCATTCAAAATCCTTGAGGACAAGGTCCAACTCAAGCTTGATTTTTCGGAAAATTCTCTAATCGTGCCCAAACCAAAAACCGTTGTTTCCGCCGGTGGAAGCAACATCAATGCCGATCATTCCATATTGATTGAGAAATTAGAAGCTCTCACCAGACATATTGACATTGAATTCAAGAAGATAAGAGAAGAGCTGAAGGAGATACGAGATGCTCGTAGAGATCATGAATATGCCAATGCTTCAGAATACCACATGGATAATGACATGCCTAATGAAGCAAGATATCACGACGGATATCACAACCAAAATTCCAGAAATTCATACTCCTATTCAAGCCACAACGCAAATCATTCCAAAAATGAAATGCCACATCCATCACAATTTTCCAAAACCTCACCGGAGGATATGATGAGAAAATGGATGGAAGCAAATGAGAGTATGAAAGACCATGTGGTAGAATTGGAATGACAAATCGATCAAGGAAAGAGAAACCTCCAAGCCATAATCCAAGACATGGAAGAGAAGCAAGAAATCCATCGTACCGAATCACTTCCTCAAACAACAGATTCCAATCCAAGACATGAATTTGTCTACAAACCACCCTCAATCCAAAATGAACATGATAAGGGTGATGTTGAATTTATCGAGGAGGATGAAACTGAATCTATTCCAACCATGCCTAATCCAAACCAAATCATGTCTAGTTCACTAACCGTTTTCACCTTTTCTTGAGGATTGCACCGTGCACATCCCATCGACTAAACTCTTAGTGAAAGAGAAGATGTGTTTTTTTTAAAAGGTCAACGACCCGGTAAATATATTACTTCAAAAAACGTTTAAGTACAACGGATATGGGTGAATCCCATATCTCAGCCCGTTACATAGGCGAAAAGCTTACATAACAAGAAACTTCCTATTTTCAAAACAAGAAAACAAACCATTACTCACATGATGGTAGTGACTCTGACAAAAGATAAACTACTTCCTACGACCTTGGAGATTAAGACCATAAATGGCATTAAGAGCATCCAATTCCCCTGGAAGATCATAAATTTGCTTCGGATAATCATCATAGTCATACTCATCTTCATGCTCATGACCACCACCAAAAAGATTTGCTGATTCATCGAACGTGTTAAGAACCTCCTCCTCTTCACTATCCGAAAACACAACCTCACCCACCTTAGAAAATGGGTTAGCCCTCTTAGAGACAGAGGTAGACGGAATAGGATGACCAGCATCATCCACAAGAGTAGCTTTCCCATCGATCAGCAGCTTTTCAAGCTTACTAATTTTCTCAACAATAGGAGTGGAACCAACTTCCATTGTTCCCATAGAATCACTCACAAGCGGTTCTTGCGTATCACCCACAAGATGGACTTGTGAAGTAGTACCAGTCGTAACCGACTCATCCTTATTAACTTCCATTGTACAGCCAGCATCCACATCCATGTTAGTAACAACCTTAGGAATACCAAAACCATCTGTATCATCCATATTAAGAGCATCAAACTGATTAGAAGTAGTGATCTTGGTTCCACTCGTACTAGCCACATTAGAAGCCTTCTTCTTACTGACATTAGCTTTCTTTGATTCAGGAAGAGTCTTTTTGGGCTGATATTCAAAATGCTTTCCCACCACAGGTTTGGTAAAACCTCCTCGACCCGAATTCGGAGCAACATGCTTTCCCTTCTTTTTATTGTTAACAGGCTGAAAACCATCACTAGCATTCATAGTAGGTTGAGCATTCGGTATGACAACCTTAGGGCACTCAACCAAAGTATGTCCAAATACCTTACATTTATCACAGCGAGGCGGTTTCCACTCATATTCTACTCGGATCTTTTCAATAGTCGAACCCGTACCATCAAGTAGAGGAATCTCAACAGTGAGACTGTCCTTTAGTACCTCATCCGATTTTACTTCAATCATACACCTAGCAAAGCTACTCCGGCCCCAAGATTCCTTGCACATTTAACTAGTAAAGGCATCAAACCTTTTGGGTGTCCCAATCACTGTAGCAAGAAGGCTAAGCCCGTCATCAGAGAACATAGCTAAAGGAACATCATGGAATTTAACCCACACCGGAATGTTAGTCAAATCCTCTTTAAGCAAGTTGGTGTTCAATGTCCATGGTTTAAGTATAATAGGGACATTACGAATCAACCAAGGACCATTATCAAGGACATCATCGACACCTTTCTTCGAAGTAAATTGGAAGAAAAAGAAACCCTTATCATTCATCATAACCTTTTGTAAAACATACTTAGCCCACGCATTGCGAACATAATAATCAACAATAGGAAAAGCAAGGCGTTGACCAAGGAAGTATCCGTAGAGAGTATTCTCGAACCTCATGTTAACCTCTTGCACTACATTCATTGGGACTGATAGATCAACATCAGCCTTCTTCTTGCTACATTCCAACCTACGAAAGTTAGAAACATGTTTCAGAGGTTCATTAGAAGTAGCACCCGCGTAAGAAACCAACTTCACTCCCGTACCATTAGTAGTATCATCCTTGTGAGAATTAGGTCCAGAAGTAACAGGAGGAGTACTAGTAATATTAACTTCATTAGCTCTAATCTCACTTTGGATTTTATTCATGGCAGCATCAAAATTCTGATGTGCATTATCAATCAAGTGTTACACAGATTCGGCACTAGTAACCCACTCCAAGTCGTCACCAAGTGATTTATCTTTTGTAAGTGGAATCGGCTCCACTTTCTGAGTACCATTTATAGAACAGTCACTAGCATCATCCACATTCATACTAGAACTCGTCACATCAGGAAGATTCTTCTTGACAACCGATTCCTTACTCACACTCTTAGGACTCAAGAAACCCTTATTCATCTCTCACCACCAATAAACAAATCAAAGCGTAACAGACACAATTAACCAGCAGCAAGCAAAACCAATTCAGAAAAAAATAACCCTAATCGCTTAGGGTTTAATCATGACGCCCCAAAAACCTAACCAACATCCATGATCCAATCAATATGATACAGTGGATAGAATATAGGATCAGGATCGACTAAGGAGTGGGAACCCTAAAGTCAATTTAGAAAAAAATGATAAGACAGAAACCCTAAGTATGCGATTACAAGAAACTTACCAAATCCGTAAGATACCAAGCGTTAATTCAACAAGAAGCAATAGATAAGAGTGTTAAATCACAGGATTATGCAGGGAATCAAAGAGGTTTGGTGGAATTTGATGAATCGAGAATCGTTTTAGGTTGTTAGGGTTTTTCGCCAGAGAGAATCGTATAAGGGTTTTAGAATAAAAAAGAGAAGATGTTTACACACGATGAAGTGTCAAATCATGTTGGTAACAAGGAACTCAATGCAATTGGAGACGTTGGAAATGAAGTCTTGAAAGAAAAAGAGATTAGAAAGGATGAGAAAGGAGTGTCAAAGGTACCCGACTTAGATTGGAATGAGGAAGGAAAATTGGTTCTTCGAGCCAATCATACTAATCAATACATTTGGCACCCAACAATTAAGACTCCATACTGGAAACGTATCATCAAAGAGTCCTAACCCGGGGAAGAGTCAAGCTAATGACTCAGAAATAAATTAAGCGCTTCTCGGGAGGCAACCTGAGCTTTTAATTGTTCGCTTATTTTTGTTAAAAAAAAAGTTATCTTCATTTTTCGTATTGTGTTTTTGTGTGTTTATATTTGGATCGAGTAAGTTAAGATGTATTGCAAGAATCTCATTTCTTATAATTCTACTTAAACTCGGTTTTTCCATTTTTAATTTTAGTACGTTGTAAATAAATAAGTACTTGTTTTATTGAAAAATAAAATGTTTTGAACTTTGTGGGTATGTTCACTGGAAACCCTCACGAGACTTCACTCGTCCACTCGGGCCACCGAGGGGTTTAAAAGGCTTGTTGCATACGCTAAATGCAACCGTGATGCCTACGAAAGTGAGTTTTAGAATTTTACGTGTTTTTGTAGTTTAGTTTGTTTTTGCAGATTTAATAAGCTCGTGGAGATTGGATTATTGGTGACATTGTACTTGGTGTGTTGATGTTTAGTTGGAAGCGAAATCGATTGATCTCACATGCTTAGCATCTTATCATTTGGAGTTTGATCGCGATTTCTACGGCCCGGGAAGTTTCATTTCTCTTGGACTATTTATTTACTTATTTATTTTTCCCATTTTACATGCTTTGAAGTTTATTATTCACATTTAGTACAATGCTTAACTTAAGTGTGGGGGAAAGTAAAATATTGGAAAACGAGACTAGTTTTTAATTTTCCAATTTTTGGGTCAACAATTTGAAAATAAATTTTTTTTGTATACTTGTTTGCCCTTATGATCTAGTTGTTTTCACACTTTTAGAATAATATATTAGAATAACTTGATAATCCACTGGTGAAATATGTAATTTTGAAAAATTTGAGACGTGTCCCGATTAATATTGGAATCCATTCTGAGATCGATAACATTTGCTAGCGCATTTTATAGCCCTTTCCACTAAATTGTGAGGATTTAAGCCTATTTCATATATAGCATACATTTTTTATGCTTAGATCTTTTGCTATGAGTGTGCCGGTGATTTTATTTATTCTAGAACTTGTACTTGTAAATCATTACCAGACCGCAGTAAGATCGCATTCGTGTGATATAATTGTATTCGTGTTATAAAGAGGCACCTTAGGAATAAAACCAAATGGCCATCCGTTTACAAATCAAATTTTTGCTAACCACATCAGTTAGTTATCCTCGTATTTGGAACCCATTTGTTAGCATTTATCTTTAGCGCTAGATACCCCTAGTTTCACCCTCTGAGCCAATCTTTTCATTTTGTTACATCCAGAAAAATAAAAAAAGATTTTACACTTTTAAACCTTAGCCAAACCCTTTGTCAAAGTCTAAACGGTGGGTTGCTAGTTGCTTGGTATGTTGGATTGTTTTTGATGATTATTAGTTAGACACACTTTGTCATTCGTGTGTGCCATTCTGACAAAGATGGAGAGGGCCCGCTTCATGTTTTGTATTTTTGTGGTGATGCTTAAACGAAGTGTGGGGGAGATATGATGTATGATGAAGAATTGTTGAAAAAAAAAGAAAAAAAATAGAATAAGTCCTCGCAACTATAAGGTGACAATTATAGCAAATGTGCTATATGTGAAGATGAATTTATGAGATATGTTGTTAGTCAATGTGCAAAGTATAAAGAATATTGTTATGGCGAATTGATGTATCTATATGTGGTAGTTGAAGAAGAGATGATTGTAACTATAATCATTTTCGGGTTTGCTGATTGTTCGGTAACTAGCAACATGGGTATTTGGCTTGACTTTATTTTTCTTTTAAAACCAATTTCATAAATATTCCCATGCCTTATCCCTACCCTTAACAAATTACTTTATTCGTTGTTCTTTCGAGTCTCCGGATATAGTAATGGCTTTGTGAGAATATCAAGTGCAAGAATATTGTAGTGACCATCCGGTTTTTGAGTAATCAAGAATTCGCGCCAGCGAACTATTATGTTTTTGTATGAGATGTTTGAACATAAGCCTGGTATAAACCCTGTAGCCGTAACATTACAACCCGAATAAAAGACCTCATTAGATGTTTACACTTGGTGCTTACGCCATGTCGGTGGAGTTTTGTTTCTTGTACAAGCCTATGGTAATAAACAAATCATGACTGAGCAATGAGTGTGATTTCTCTTATATATACTCCACTACCCAAAAAATGAGTGTTGAGTGAATTATACTTGATTTTTTTTTCGTGAGGTGTTTAGAAATGTTTATCAAGCAAGAAAATCATTGGGTATTGTCAAACATCTCGATTTTTCACCACTAAAGCTTAAAACGATGAATCGTATCTAGTACTTGTGCTTGGTAGATTTGCATCACATTTTTCTTAACATACTTGTGCACCATGTGGATCTATTTTATTTAATTTTTGCTTGAGGACAAGCAAACCGTTAAGTGTGGGGGAGTTTGCGCTCATTTTCCTTTATTTATCTCATTTTCGCTTGTTTGTGATATTACTAAAAAAAAAATTAAAAAAAAATAAAAAAAAAAACCAAATATTTTTCAAATTTTTATAGTTTTCAAAATTTTCTTTTTGTTTTTTTCATTTAGGTATGGTTTCAATTTTTCTTTTCCTAGATTTGCTTGAGGACAAGCAAAGTTCAAGTGTGGGGGATTTGATAACGCTCAAAATTAACATGTTTTTAGGAGCGTTATTGTGGATTTTATGATCACTTTTATAAACTTATGGTACTTAATTGAGCATAATTCGTGTTTTAGGTTCATGGAAGCTAAAGTACAAGAAAATGATGAAAAAGACGAAGAAACGATCAATAAACGAAAATTTATGCATGTACGAAGAATTCCCGACAAATGAAAGTCTCTTGGAGTATGTTCGAGAAGATAAAAGTCATGAAGTTGTCACTCAAAAGACTCAAGAATAAAGTACAAGAGGGAAAACGAGAAAAGAAATGAAGAAAATAAGCTAAAACGAAGAATTATTGGAAGACTAGTTGTTCCCGACACACCTTCACCATTTTGGCCATAACTTGAGCATACGGACTCCGTTTGACCCCCCGTTCGCGGCCACGGAAAGCTAAAAGAAAGATCTACAAC
Organism: Artemisia argyi; assembly: GCA_030686995.1. NCBI lineage: Eukaryota > Viridiplantae > Streptophyta > Magnoliopsida > Asterales > Asteraceae > Artemisia > Artemisia argyi. The sequence goes on along the minus strand of CM060702.1, from coordinate 241,101,757 downwards.
TTTTGTGTTTATGACTTTTGCCCAACCGATCGGCATGGTCCCGTAACCGATCGGTTGGTAAGCTCGTACAGATTTTTGCAAAACTCATTGTACCTCATTCTACCCGATTATAGGCCATTCTTTTTGGTATTCTAGGTCCTTCTAAACTACTTGGAGGCCAAGTTGATGTATTAATGAGCCTAGGCCTTGAGAGGAGTATAAATTGAGAACTTTGCAAGCTTTTCTAATCACCACTTACCAATTCTCTCTATTCCAACTTGAGAGAACACCTCTCTTACCACCATTACTCCCTCTCAATACCAAAATTTATGTAACAATTCGCATTTTCAGGATATTTACTTTTCCCGGAAAATTTCACTATTCACTTTTACTATTCATTTTTCCCGAAAATTTTTCCCGAAACTTGAATTTTATTTCTTGGGCCGAAGTGATAAATCATTTCCATGGCAAATTAAAAGTTTGACATTCATAAGCTCATTTTCGTGAAAGTTATTAAGGAATTACACGGAATTACACGTTTTAGAGTAAAACGTCATTCAGAAATTCTACGCACAACGAAATTCGGTCGCGTTAATTTTCCCCGTATCAGAAAAATGTTTGACACACTCATGATTTATTTGAGAATAAATCATGACTGAGAAAAACATGACCAAAATAAACCTCGGCCGTGAAAAACTGGAATTTTCAGTTTTAAGCGTTTTTACTCAGCCGTAACCTTAGCCTATACCTGCACCGCGTTTCTAAGACGATTTGAGTTTTCAACTTTTTAGAAAAAGTCAACATATTTTTCCCTCCTCCATTGACCAAAAATCATCCCTTGATGTTATAAGTCATTTCGTGATTTTTAGGCTTACGGTTTGATGTCTAAAAGACATTTAATACCAACCAACACTAGACTGAGCCCAGTCTAGACATTATAAGTCATTTTAAATCATTTTTATAACATTAGAAAAGTAACATTTTACTTTTCTCAATTTTACGCAATATTCAGCGTTTTACGCGAATTACGCGTTTTAGACCCGTGTTTCCAGTTTTTAGCAGGGTTTTACACTCAAATGGAACCTACCACTCATTTTATATTTTATTATGGAACATATGGACATGTTTATCAAAACTTTCAAGTTCCATAATTTTACGACACCCGGTTTTACGTTTTGAGGCTTAATCATTTACGATTGGCATTTCCCGGAGTCAAAACTAACCAAGTATCTTGGATAATACCAAGAAAAGTCCACACCCTTGCTCTCCAAGCATACAAACCGCCTCTAGGAGGGGGGATTCACACTAGGTGGCTTGATCTTGTGCTTAAGGCCTTAAGATGGTTACAAGTGTTCACCTTGGCCTCCAAGGTTGGACTAGTCAACATTTTTAACCTCCTCATTTGCATATAAATAGCCCCCCCCCCCTTCCTTTGAACGTCCCACACACCACACACAACAATATTTCATCCTTAGCAAATTATCTTCCAAGTTTCATGCAAGATTCAAGTGCTAGTTCAAGGTAGAAACCCTAGATAGGTTATCATTCATCAAACACTTCCATAACCTTATATACTTGGTGATTTCTCTTGAGTTTAAATCCACTCAAGTCACCTAAACCTTCATCATCCATCTTTCAAGAATACCAAGGGTAGAAAGATTGCATGAAGTGAAGTGGGTTGAAGCAAGTCTATCAAAGTCCTATCCTTACATGTTAACTTCCTTTCATCTTTGAAAGCCAAAAGTTGTGAGCCAAACCCTAACTTGATTCTTGTTAAATAATCATGTTCATGTTATTTACATGTTATTCTTGCTATATTATGTCTTGTAGTTATGTCCATGATGTATAAAAGTGAGCAAAACAAGTTATTGTTATTGATTGTTACAACAAGTTACTAAAACAAGCAAACTAGTGACTTTCTTGGAAAACCACGACCAAAATGGTAAAAATATGATATTTGATTATTACATATTGTGGTAGAGGACCTAACAAGGAAACCATAGCAATTTGAACCACCCAAAACGAGTATACGAGTCAAAAGTTACGCCCATTTGAAATTATCAAGATTTCCGGCAAAACTGCCAAATAGCTTCCTGATCAAATTTGGGTTTTGAAAGTCCCACTTCTGGTCCGATTCATCAAAAAGTTAAAACACGAAAGTTGTCCGAAACGACGTTTTCGTTCAGGAACAAAGAAGCTCGAGCCCTAAAAACGCTTTCCGAGTGATAAAATTCTTCAAATTCTAAACAGCCCATTTTTAGGCGAAAGTCACTAGATTATGGTTATATTTTGAAAGGAACAAGAGGTCTTATGACCTATAATCAAGACCACAAACATGACTAGAACCAAGGTTGAGTCTCATGACCTTGGAACAAGGACCAAAGGTCATGGCTAGGCCATGACGAAATGACCATAACAACTTACCTAGGCGTAAACATGAAACAATGAATTAGGCGATAACATGAACAAGCAATTTGGATCTACTTCACTTAAAAGGGAACCATGAGATATTACCAAGAGAAAATGGTCATACAAAACTTATGAAACATACCCTAATAACAATCTTCATGTACTAATAAACTTTCCTAAGTTTATTCAAATATCGGACAAGTAACTTTTCGGATCAAAACTTATATCTATATACTTTATCAACTACTACAATAGTAGGGAGCCTCATGTGAGGAGTTCATTATGTAAGCCGTCGAGTTGAGTTGTGGATTTACGAGTTAATGTGTCCTGGCTCCTCGAACGCTTACTAACATGACTTCTGAATTATGTCGGCCCGAACGGTAGTAAACGATATACAAAACATACATGTTTCTTGAATCATTTCTTTCAAAGACTTACATTATACATCATACCACATCATGGACTAAATGCAAGATATATATATAGGCACTACTTCATATTCTTTACTCCAATCCTAAGTCGCGACATTCTATTATAGGTTGCTCATAGAACCTTCACGATTCAACCGTTACATTCATTACTTGCTATCTTACTTAAGGTGAGTTCATAGCCCCACTTTACATTACTTCAATGTTTTACAAACCCTTGGGGGGAATACATGCTATTATTTTTCTACTCGAACACAATGCTTTCTACTGTACGTTATTCGACTATGTTTTATTATCACTAAGTAACATCCTTGCCAAACCAAGATCCCTTAGTATGAACCATTTAATCACTTGCGAGGGTTACTTGCAAGTGAGCGCGAATATTGTGAATAGGCCTATTGGGATTGACGAATCCCATTTGTTTTGATTAGTTCAAACAAATGCATTAATATTTGAGACATTAGGTATGACGGCAAAGTACCAACCGGGATAAATCTGCCAATCGATATTGGTACACGTTAACGTTTTGGTTTCATAAGCTTAGTGTATAATACATGTTCCGGGCGTATAATAACGTAGCCTACCTGTTTTGTTTTCCAAACATTGGTGTGAGCCTATAACTCACACTACCAACATATTGTGTTCAATCGATTTAACAAACTCTATGAATATCACTCAACCTTTGTGTTGACCTCTCAAGCATGTATTTCAGGTTCATGACGATCAAGGATGGCACGGAAGGACACGGATACTCAAGAGGGCTATAAATTTTATTATCATTCAAAACTCATTTATTATACATTGTAAACATGGAACCAATTGGGACCTCATTTTTTAATCTCTGATATTTATATAATTTGAATGATAAACCTTTTCAAAACGACTCAATTGGAGTTCGTTTTCTATCATTGTGACTATTGTGCCGTCGAGTAACACCCAGTTCGAATTCCGCTGCATCCATGAATTGGGGGTGTTACAGATTGGTACCAGAGCCATGGTTATAGAGAAACGGGTCTAATTGAGACCTAAACTATAACCACATGTACAAGCAAAAACATTTTATAGCCTTCCACTCTCCGTGTCTTCCGTCCTCCAGACGATTATGGACTTAGTAAGCATGTTATGGTACACAAACATAATTGCATATTGATATATGTACCCTAAACATAATTGAGCATTTCCCCGTAAGTATAAGTATATTGATATATACACACTAAGCATTTTATGCTACATGAACACACATAAGTATATTGATATATACACACTAAGCATTTTATGCTACATGAACACACATAAGTATATTGATATATACACACTAGGCATTTTATGCTACATGAACATATTTGTATATTGATATATACACACTAGGCATTTTATGCTACATGAACATATTAGTATATTGATATATAAACTCGGTTTATTTTCAATCATTTATCTAAACAATGGACTAAACATATCTGTGTATGCCTATTCTAAGGCATTTCGGCACAGCCACACTCTCCCAATCATGTTCCTACTCCAACATTATATGTCCAAGACATTGTAACTAATTACAATGGTCTCATTCATTTTCCAAGACATTGTGAGATACAATGGTCTCATTCATTTTCCAAGACATTGTGAGACACAATGGTCTCATTCATTTTCCAAGACATTGTGAGATACAATGGTCTCATTCATTTTCCAAGACATTGTATGATACAATGGTCTTAATCATTTCTCAAATGTTTTGAGTCACACAACGGTTTAACCTACTTCCCAGACATTGTGAATTACACAATGGTCTAACCTACTTCCGAGACTTTGTGTTTTGTGCAAATGGTCTCTAGAATTATTCCATCACATAATCAATATCATTTCTTATGATATCAAAAACCCGTCACAATCTATCGATTTCAAAACAAGAAATATGAGATTTCTAAAGGACAAACTAATCCATCATCGACAAAAGCTGAACTTTCTCTACATTCATCAAAGTTTTCTTATGAAACCTTCATTATTAAAAGTTCGTGATCCTGGCCAAGTATGTTCTATTTTAGAACTACTTAAAAACTTCCTTTCCATATGTACCTACCCTTACTATCTTCTATGCAATGGAATATGAAAACATACGTTACAAGCGGGACTTGCAACTTAAGGGTTTGACATCGCCTTTGTTTAGTGGACAGTTTCCCGAAAGCAACGGACATATCAAAAGTATACTTAATTTAGGTATTTGAAAATTTTATCGAACCTTGGCTAAATATAGACTAGTCACCTATATTTAACCTAGGGACAGTGGAATATAGTCTGACTAACTATATTCGACTTAGAATTTTCAAATACTGAGAGTAGTTGTACTAGGGTTATGTTTAGGTTGATTTCCTACATGAACACGATAAACCACCAGAATACATTAAAACAATCTAGAGACACGATAGTGTCTTACCACTCAGCGAGATCTTAACACCTTATTTGTATGATCCAAATTCATTCTTGAAATTTTTCATTTATGAGATAATCCGAACTACTATGTTGGGATAGTTACCAATTATTCTCTTCATCCTGTAGAAGTACCATCCTGTTTAGGATACCATTCCATCATAAACTTTTAAAATCTCTTAAGATTTTCAAAACAAACTCAACATCTATACCTAAGAGTATTAATGTTAAGCATACACTACACACTTTTGTTCATCAACATATCATAACATTATCTTCACAACCGTTGGAACCACAAGCTCATTAACAGATCTTGATGCACTTTTAAAGCTCAAATCATCCATAGTTACACCACAAGCACCCTTATCAGCTTTACAAGTTTGAATATTCATCTTGTATTTTTGGAAACACCAGTATCATCTCGTAATACACTACCTTATAACTCACCGACTAAGTATGAATGTTGTGTTGGGAATTCTTAAGTAGGATGATTTGTAATTATTTGAATGGATTGGGATGCCTTTTCATTTAAATAAAGAAATTATAAATCATCGAACCATACGTTTATATTTCTCTATTTACGTTGTTTGGGATGCCTCTCTATGTAAATAAAGAATTATAAACAAGTGGGCTTATTTGTATCCGAAATAACATAAGTATGAAGTCAACCTACATTACATTGCTCGGGTATGGCATGATACCTACATTCGCCAAAAGAAATCCTATCTTTTCACCGATATCGCTTCAAACCATGACATAAACACTAGGTACAACAACCGATTACCTACTAGGCTATGATTGCAACGACTATCCCAATTTCCATTAGTATGAGGTTTACACTTTGGTTTTCATAATGATAGTGCAATAACAAACAAACTCGTTGCGAGGCCATGTAACCATATGCATGTGCAGTCGTACCAAACTCATTACGGGGCCATGTAGCCATATGCATGGGCAGTCATACCAAACTTATTGTGAAGCCATGTAGCCATATGCATGGGCAGCCGTACAATTCAAACAGGACTTGGTCCAACTACATGTTCAACGCTTATTCCATGATTCGATTCTTATATCAATTTCCATTTATTGGATTCCTATGTAAATTGCTATTGTTGTTCAACTGTTATATCAATTGCTATTGATACTTGACAACTATATCAATTTCCATTTTGATATTTAACTATATCAAGTTCTATTTGATATTCAACTACTATATCGATTCCTATTAATATTCGACTGCTATATCAATTTCCTTTGATATTCGACTATTACCATACCTTTCCTACATAAAAGGAAGCCTCATTCTACACCATACACTGAAATGACAAATCAAATTACATTACCGGAAATCCCAGACTTTGGTCCTCATAAGTAACCACACATCTTTATCGACACCACTCCAACATATGACACACATAGAACTTCGGGACGAAGTTCCCCGTAAGGGGTAGAGACTGTAACAATTCGCATTTTCAGGATATTTACTTTTCCCGGAAAATTTCACTATTCACTTTTACTATTCATTTTTCCCGAAAATTTTTCCCGAAACTTGAATTTTATTTCTTGGGCCGAAGTGATAAATCATTTCCATGGCAAATTAAAAGTTTGACATTCATAAGCTCATTTTCGTGAAAGTTATTAAGGAATTACACGGAATTACACGTTTTAGAGTAAAACGTCATTCAGAAATTCTACGCACAACGAAATTCGGTCGCGTTAATTTTCCCCGTATCAGAAAAATGTTTGACACACTCATGATTTATTTGAGAATAAATCATGACTGAGAAAAACATGACCAAAATAAACCTCGGCCGTGAAAAACTGGAATTTTCAGTTTTAAGCGTTTTTACTCAGCCGTAACCTTAGCCTATACCTGCACCGCGTTTCTAAGACGATTTGAGTTTTCAACTTTTTAGAAAAAGTCAACATATTTTTCCCTCCTCCATTGACCAAAAATCATCCCTTGATGTTATAAGTCATTTCGTGATTTTTAGGCTTACGGTTTGATGTCTAAAAGACATTTAATACCAACCAACACTAGACTGAGCCCAGTCTAGACATTATAAGTCATTTTAAATCATTTTTATAACATTAGAAAAGTAACATTTTACTTTTCTCAATTTTACGCAATATTCAGCGTTTTACGCGAATTACGCGTTTTAGACCCGTGTTTCCAGTTTTTAGCAGGGTTTTACACTCAAATGGAACCTACCACTCATTTTATATTTTATTATGGAACATATGGACATGTTTATCAAAACTTTCAAGTTCCATAATTTTACGACACCCGGTTTTACGTTTTGAGGCTTAATCATTTACGATTGGCATTTCCCGGAGTCAAAACTAACCAAGTATCTTGGATAATACCAAGAAAAGTCCACACCCTTGCTCTCCAAGCATACAAACCGCCTCTAGGAGGGGGGATTCACACTAGGTGGCTTGATCTTGTGCTTAAGGCCTTAAGATGGTTACAAGTGTTCACCTTGGCCTCCAAGGTTGGACTAGTCAACATTTCTAACCTCCTCATTTGCATATAAATAGCCCCCCCCTTCCTTTGAACGTCCCACACACCACACACAACAATATTTCATCCTTAGCAAATTATCTTCCAAGTTTCATGCAAGATTCAAGTGCTAGTTCAAGGTAGAAACCCTAGATAGGTTATCATTCATCAAACACTTCCATAACCTTATATACTTGGTGATTTCTCTTGAGTTTAAATCCACTCAAGTCACCTAAACCTTCATCATCCATCTTTCAAGAATACCAAGGGTAGAAAGATTGCATGAAGTGAAGTGGGTTGAAGCAAGTCTATCAAAGTCCTATCCTTACATGTTAACTTCCTTTCATCTTTGAAAGCCAAAAGTTGTGAGCCAAACCCTAACTTGATTCTTGTTAAATAATCATGTTCATGTTATTTACATGTTATTCTTGCTATATTATGTCTTGTAGTTATGTCCATGATGTATAAAAGTGAGCAAAACAAGTTATTGTTATTGATTGTTACAACAAGTTACTAAAACAAGCAAACTAGTGACTTTCTTGGAAAACCACGACCAAAATGGTAAAAATATGATATTTGATTATTACATATTGTGGTAGAGGACCTAACAAGGAAACCATAGCAATTTGAACCACCCAAAACGAGTATACGAGTCAAAAGTTACGCCCATTTGAAATTATCAAGATTTCCGGCAAAACTGCCAAATAGCTTCCTGATCAAATTTGGGTTTTGAAAGTCCCACTTCTGGTCCGATTCATCAAAAAGTTAAAACACGAAAGTTGTCCGAAACGACGTTTTCGTTCAGGAACAAAGAAGCTCGAGCCCTAAAAACGCTTTCCGAGTGATAAAATTCTTCAAATTCTAAACAGCCCATTTTTAGGCGAAAGTCACTAGATTATGGTTATATTTTGAAAGGAACAAGAGGTCTTATGACCTATAATCAAGACCACAAACATGACTAGAACCAAGGTTGAGTCTCATGACCTTGGAACAAGGACCAAAGGTCATGGCTAGGCCATGACGAAATGACCATAACAACTTACCTAGGCGTAAACATGAAACAATGAATTAGGCGATAACATGAACAAGCAATTTGGATCTACTTCACTTAAAAGGGAACCATGAGATATTACCAAGAGAAAATGGTCATACAAAACTTATGAAACATACCCTAATAACAATCTTTATGTACTAATAAACTTTCCTAAGTTTATTCAAATATCGGACAAGTAACTTTTCGGATCAAAACTTATATCTATATACTTTATCAACTACTACAATAGTAGGGAGCCTCATGTGAGGAGTTCATTATGTAAGCCGTCGAGTTGAGTTGTGGATTTACGAGTTAAAGTGTCCTGGCTCCTCGAACGCTTACTAACATGACTTCTGAATTATGTCGGCCCGAACGGTAGTAAACGATATACAAAACATACATGTTTCTTGAATCATTTCTTTCAAAGACTTACATTATACATCATACCACATCATGGACTAAATGCAAGATATATATATAGGCACTACTTCATATTCTTTACTCCAATCCTAAGTCGCGACATTCTATTATAGGTTGCTCATAGAACCTTCACGATTCAACCGTTACATTCATTACTTGCTATCTTACTTAAGGTGAGTTCATAGCCCCACTTTACATTACTTCAATGTTTTACAAACCCTTGGGGGGAATACATGCTATTATTTTTCTACTCGAACACAATGCTTTCTACTGTACGTTATTCGACTATGTTTTATTATCACTAAGTAACATCCTTGCCAAACCAAGATCCCTTAGTATGAACCATTTAATCACTTGCGAGGGTTACTTGCAAGTGAGCGCGAATATTGTGAATAGGCCTATTGGGATTGACGAATCCCATTTGTTTTGATTAGTTCAAACAAATGCATTAATATTTGAGACATTAGGTATGACGGCAAAGTACCAACCGGGATAAATCTGCCAATCGATATTGGTACACGTTAACGTTTTGGTTTCATAAGCTTAGTGTATAATACATGTTCCGGGCGTATAATAACGTAGCCTACCTGTTTTGTTTTCCAAACATTGGTGTGAGCCTATAACTCACACTACCAACATATTGTGTTCAATCGATTTAACAAACTCTATGAATATCACTCAACCTTTGTGTTGACCTCTCAAGCATGTATTTCAGGTTCATGACGATCAAGGATGGCACGGAAGGACACGGATACTCAAGAGGGCTATAAATTTTATTATCATTCAAAACTCATTTATTATACATTGTAAACATGGAACCAATTGGGACCTCATTTTGTAATCTCTGATATTTATATAATTTGAATGATAAACCTTTTCAAAACGACTCAATTGGAGTTCGTTTTCTATCATTGTGACTATTGTGCCGTCGAGTAACACCCAGTTCGAATTCCGCTGCATCCATGAATTGGGGGTGTTACAATTTATTCATAAAATCCCAGGAAACTTTGGAGGTCCAAGAAGTCATCATGTGGAGGTCAAAACATCAAGAAGTCATCACCAATACTTGAGGCATCATTACTATATCATTTGTTATCTTATTTCAATCATTGTAAGACTTTTAATTATAATTTCTAATGTTCAAAATTCTGAGTTTATGTTCATGTTTGCTATGAGTGGCTAGTGCCTTTGTGCACTTGCTTAGATGATGTTTATTATTTAATGGTTTGCTTATGATTGGGATAACATGTTTTAATTCAATTTCAAGTCAATCCTAAGAACCAATTGTACCTTAAGTTTCATCGTGACATTTGTTTAGTCTAAGGTTAACTAATTGATAATAGTTTCAAAGGTCGAAAGATTTGTTATTACTCAACTAGTTATAATCATTTGTCTATGAATGATTGTTTTTCACCATAATTATTCTTGACTAAACAAAGAAACAAGAAGTATGATTGTAATAAGAATTCTTTTATAACATCAAATCAGATTGTTTGTAAACCTTTAGTAGGACGAAAGTTTAAATGTTTATAAACGATTGTGACCTTTTTGTCTATGAAGAGGTTACCTTTTGTAATGACCATTTCCTAAGAGTATTTGATTTGTAATAAGAGTTTGTTCTTGTGTTTAAGATATTCACCATACCTTATGAACCTTGGATGGATCTTAAATTGATTGGTTTACACTTAAAGCTTGTTTTTATAAACTAAGATCTTGGCCAAAGTTTAATTTGTAAGAACAATAGATTAGACCACCATCTAATTATCACAACCAACATGTTATCAAAAGTTATCACAATCATGTGTGTCATTAAGTAGTAAACTAATCTAAGCAAGTGTACTTTTTAATCTTATTGAATTTACATAACCATCATTTTCGTGTTACTTATTGCTTATATGGTATTTTGGATCGTGACAACCAATTACCATCTTTTTATTGCTTACTATTACATAGATTCTTCACAATTGAAAACACCCAAATCCCTGCGAACGATCCCGACTTACCATCATATCTTGCTATAACGGACGAGTACACTTGCTCGTATGTGTTGTTTCTAGATTTGGTAATTCACCCTTATAAATTTAAAACTTGCACTAATAAAACGCACATCAAATCCCTACGCATCATTATTACTAATATATTACATTGCAAATCAATATGGAGATCAAAGATTGTAACTTATGAAGTTTATAAGGCCGTTTGTTATAGTGTCTTCTTGGAGGCGTCGGACGCTCGGCCGAATGTGGACGTTAATACGAGTGCGTGTTCTTTAACGGGTAGTTTGTATTTTTTTTTTAAACTTTTCCTATTTAAACACAACCATTGCACGCCATTTCACCACACTTCACACTTAAATTTAATAAAATCCTAAAATTTCAGTACTTTCATTCAACCTTCTCATTCTCATTCACAATTCCAGATGGATTCAAATCCAATTCCAGTGGTATTCTCATCTCAAAGGTCATTTAAAGCTCTGTCATTAAAGACGGCCGTTGACGGTGATGCTACAAATTCTCTTATCGGATCTGCTGGTCTTTTAACATGACAATTTTGATGTTTATGTCTATTTCGGCTTTTTTGGAATACATTTATATCTTTAGCTACGTTGATTAAAGTTGAAAATGTTTAGTTAAAACTTAAAAGAAACATGCCGTGCAGTTCAAATAGGTGCATCGGATGACTTTAGAAAACTTATACTACTATATTGTAGATATTAAGTTTGTTAGTGAGTTAATATGGGGATATTTTGGGTATATACATATGATTGATTACGAGGAGACATAATGTGTAACAATGAGTTTGATCGCTATTTAATCGCGGTTTTTTGTTACTGTTAAATCAACATATCTCTTTTCATATGATATAGTTGAAGCTATATAGTTTAGCCTGTTAGCTATACCTGGTGACATGAACAATTGCAAGAACATTTAACAAACCGTTTGACCCACATACTTGGACTTCTTTTAAAATATCTTGCGAACTGAACCATCTCATAGGAGTACTGCCTAGCTATATCGCCACCTCTATATTTGTATAGATTCATATAATTCTTATTTTGTAGTGAATTTGGTTTGTGTTTTTTCAAGGAATAGGATTCACAAGAAACAAAAAATCTTGAAGAAGAAATTCTTGAGGAAAGTATAGAAAATGATGATGGATTGAGGAAAAGACTTGAAGCTGAGAATGTAGAATTGAGGAAGCAAAATCAATATAAAAAAGAAGTGGTTAAAATGCTTCAAGACGAGATTGAAGAACTCAAGAAATCAGTCGAACAACTAGGTAAAGAAAATAGGCTACTGGATCGATGTTTTTCAGATTTGGCCAAAGTCTTATCCTAGTACTACAAATGCCTAAGTAGCATTCTAAATCTTCTGTAACTGTTGCCAACTCTTTGTTAGCATTCTAAATCTTCTGTAACTTTTGCCAACTCTTTGTTGCTCTGAATTTTGTAACGGGGTAGTCTTTTGTTGTTCATATGCACAAGTGCACAACCTAGAACCTAGGTCATATAGACATCCTTACGAAAAGTAGCCAACTGTATTATTACATATGGGTCATGTGTTAAATATGACCCATATACAAATCTTAAAACCCATATGCAAATCATGATTCATGGTACGTCGCCACACTGATTAACATTGTCAACACCCTCACCTCCATGAAAAAGAAATTGCTGGTGTTGCATATGAGTTTTGTGATTTGCATACAGCTAAAGCTGAGGGAGCTAAAGACCAAACAATTGTTGGGTATCATAGAAAGCTCCCAGCAGTTCAATCTCAATCCCTGAGTCTTATGGAATGTACCCGAGTCTTATGAAATGTACTTATCATTTGGGTGATTCAAATAGGCGTATTAGTCCTTTTTTATTTATTTATTTTTTAACAGCCAACTGTATAGTATTAGTATATGACTCATATGCAAATCTTAAACCCCATATGCAAATCTTAAAAAACATATAAAAATACTTTTTATAATACAAATAATGATCAACAGATTCCACACATATTGTCCCCGAAAATCTAGGCATTTCTAAAGATTAAAAAAAAAAAAAAAGAAAAAAAAAAGACAATTAAGAATGGCCTATATATATTTTGATCAAAATAATTTAAAAAAGTAATTAATCTTGTTTTTTAAGCCTTGTGAACTTTTGAAATTCAGTTTTTGGCAACTCTGTGTATGGAATTTCATCTTCTTTTCAAAGACTTAATAAGTTTATTTTTAATCTAAAAAAAAACAGATAGAGTTCCTTTCTCACCACAACTGCACTGAGGTCATCGTAAGTAACATCATTTGACTTAAGTTAAACACATTCAAAACATGATATTATAAATTTGAAATGAAATAAGAGACAAAATGTGATCTTTGTAGCCTTTCCCAAATCACCCAATGTTTTTTTTTTTTTTTTTTTTTTTTTTGGGTAAAAGGTCAACGACCCGGTAAATATATTACTCCAAAAAACGGTTAAGTACAACGGATATGGGTGAATCCCATATCTCAGCCCGTTACATAGGCGAAAAGCTTACACAACAAGATACTTCCTATTTTCAAAACAAAGAAAACAAACCATTACTCACATGATGGTAGTGACTCTGACAAAAGATAAACTACTTCCTACGACCTTGGAGATTAAGACCATAAATGGCATTAAGAGCATCCAATTCCCCTGGAAGATCATAAATTTGCTTCGAATAATCATCATAGTCATACTCATCTTCACGCTCATGACCACCACCAAAAAGATTTGATGATTCATCGAACGTATTAAGAACCTCCTCCTCTTCACTATCCGAAACCACAACCTCACCCACCTTTGAAAATGGGTTAGCTCTCTTAGTGACAGAAGTAGACGGAATAGGATGACCAGCATCATCCACAAGAGTAGCTTTCCCATCGATCAGCAGCTTTTCAAGCTTACTAATTTTCTCAACAATAGAGTAGAACCAACTTCCATTGTTCCCATAGAATCACTCACAAGCGGTTCTTGCGTATCACTCACAAGAGGGGCTTGTGGAGTAGTACCAGTCGTAACCGACTCATCCTTATTAACTTCCATTGTACTGCCAGCATCCACATCCATGTTAGTAACAACCTTAGGAATACCAAAACCATCTGTATCTTCCATATTAAGAGCATCAAACTGATTAGAAGTAGTGATCTTGGTTCCACTCATACTAGCCACATCAGAAACCTTCTTCTTACTGACATTAGCTTTCTTTGATTCAGGAAGTGTCTTTTTGGGCTGATATTCAAAATGCTTACCCACCACAGGTTTGGTAAAACCTCCTCGACCCGAATTCGAAGCAACTTGCTTTCCCTTCTTCTTATTGTTAACAGGCTGGAAACCATCACTTGCATTCATAGTAGGTTGAGCATTCGGTATGACAACCTTAGGGCACTCAACCAAAGTATGTCCAAATACCTTACATTTATCACAGCGAGGCGGTTTCCACTCATATTCTACTCGGATCTTTTCAATAGTCGAACCCGTACCATCAAGTAGAGGAATCTCAACAGTGAGACTGTCCTTTAGTACCTCATCCGACTTTACTTCAATCATACACCTAGCAAAGCTACTCCGGCCCCAAGACTCCTTGCACATTTGACTAGTAAAGGCATCTAACCTTTTAGGTGTCCCAATCACTGTAGCAAGAAGGCTAAGTCCGTCATCGGAGAAGATAGCTAAAGGAACATCATGGAATTTAACCCACACCGGAATGTTAGTCAAATCCTCTTTAAGCAAGTTGGTGTTCAATGTCCATGGTTTATGTATAATAGGTACATTGCGAATCAACCAAGGACCATTATCAAGGACATCATCGACACCTTTCTTCGAAGTAAACTTGAAGAAAAAGAAACCCTTAGCATTCATCATAACCTTTTGTAAACCATACTTAGCCCACGCATTGCGAACATAATAATCAACAACAGGAAAAGCAAGACGTTGACCAAGGAAGTATCCGTAGAGAGTATTCTTGAACCTCATGTGAACCTCTTGCACTACATTCATTGGGACTGATAAATCAACATCAGCCTTCTTCTTACTACATTCCAACCTACGAAACTTTGAAACATGTTTCAGAGGTTCATTCGAAGTAGCACCCGCATAAGAAACCAACTTCACACCCGTACCATTAGTAGTATCATCCTTGTGAGAATTAGGACCAGAAGTAAAAGGAGGAGTACTAGTAACATTACCTTCATTAGCTCCAATCTCACTTTGAATTTTATTCATGGCTTCATCAAAAATCTGATGCGCATTAGCAATCAATTGCTCCACATTAGACGGTTGTGAATTACCAGCACTAACATTCTCATGTGTATCAAGTGAAACCGGCTTCACTTGTTCATCCGTAGACGTATCAAGAGAACCACCTGTCGTAGTTTGATCGGCCAAACTAGTTAGATCTTCATCAATGTTACTCCTTTGATCGGCCAAAGTAGCATATGATCCAAAACTCCCAACAGCCTTCTAACCCTTAGAAGCACTTTTAGAGATCAGAAAACCCTTCTCCATACCACCCTCTCCAAACCCACAAACAATTACCACTAATAATACGAACAATCAAACGATTATAACCACCCAGCAGCATGCACGATCGTACAGGAGGAATTAAACCCTAACTAAAAAGTTAGGGTTTTAAGCAAAAACGCCCAATAAATCAACCAGGACCCATGCTGAAAATCACAACCATGTGATATAATAAAGTAAATCGACGAGAACCTGATATAACAATAACAATATGGTCGATTCAAAGAAAGATATAACGATAAACAAACCCAAAAAAACGATTTAAGAAACACTACAAGAAAACATCCATTTAGTCATATGTTTAGCGACGCTTTTAGCGACTTATTTTGGCTCAGCGACACATTTAGTTACGCGACACTAAAAGTCGCTACGAGGAAGTCGCTAAATTTTGTGACATATGAGACAAGTCGCTGCGTATAGAGACAATTATAGCGACTTCCTTTCATAAGTCGCTATTTAAAATAGTGTCACATCTCTTTGTGTCCCTAACTAAGTCGCTATTTGTGCCACCTATCGCTATTTGGGTTACTACGTGTGTCGCAATTGGTCCACCCCTGACGCTATTTATGTCGTTATCTATGTCACATTTGGTGTAATATGACACTATTTAAGTCGCTATTTTTGTTTGTTTATAGCGACATCTCAGTTTTGAATCGCTATTTATGTCGCTATTTTTAGCAACAACATTATTATGCGTTGCCGTCTAAGACGTTGCATTTCGGTAACTTTCACTAAACCATAATTACAATAATACATATGAAGATCCAAGATATTAGCATATATATAAAAAAATGTCGATACATGAAGTTTTGCTAAGCATTCCATTCAAACATAACATCTAAACTAATGTGACTAAGAACTCCAACAAATTTTGAACTAGTTATCATCTAGTTACAACTTATTCAAGTACAAAAAAACGACACTATCAAACCTTCTTACCACCAATTGCTTTTAGAATTTGACGAGTGGCTTTTGAAAATTCTTGAGAGACGACCTTCCGACTTCTTGAGCAACCACTTTAGTAACCTCCTCATAGACAATCTTTTTTAGGTTCTGTTCGTACGATGCTTGGGCTTCAACTGAGCTAGCTTCATGGACTGATCTTCCTGTGCATTCCTTAAGGTGTCAATCTCATCTCTCATAAATCCCTGCTCCAGTTCTTGTTCCTTCAACTTGTCTTCAACACGATCAAGGTCCTCATGTGAATTATGGACTGAAGGCTCATCATCAGTATCACACTGAAACAAATACTTATCAACCCCTGATCCAGATCCATAATAACTTCCATTCTTGGAGCCAACATGATCAATCCATCTTTTGTGTGTATTAGAAATACTTCCCGAACTAATGTCAAGAGAGTCACCTGCACCATGTTTTTCTTTATATTGCTCCTGTATTAAAGACAATCGTTTAGAAATGAGTCTAATGTGGTACTTATAAAGAATTAGACCATACCATATATAGTATCTGATGTAGACAACTTATGAAAATTGAAAATGCAGAAGAGATTTGGAAGACTTGGAAGACTGCAGGTTCAATACTTGCCTAATTTAACTCACTCCAATTGGCATTAGATTCTTTGCAACCTCTATATGCATTGGTTGAAAAAACTGTCTGAATTTGTTTCATTGTAGATCAAGCGTCTGAATTGGGAAGTGGGAGTCAAGGGAAGTCTAAGTGTATTCGTATTATTTTTTCTGCCAAAGGCTATATCATAAGCCCTTAACAACCAAAACAAAACCGAGCACCAAAACAAAGATGCATTTATATGATCCAATGTCGCATTGTCTAGCCTACACATAAGGGCTGGTGTTCACTAGATAGAGTAAGTCCATTTCTAATCTAACCTACCCACAAGCAAGAGATAAAACCAGAATCTAGACCTAGAAGTGTGCTATATATCTTACTATATCATTACATTAATATCATAATAAATTCATTTGATTAATGTAAAACTTACCCAAGTTTCCCTTGCTTCATTGTTTACAAACATTTTGTTCTTCCCCTTATGGGTTCGTTCAATGATTTTAGTAGCAGTTGGTTCTCGTTCTAACTCCTCTGCCTACACAAGATAGAACATAAAACTTTTATTTACATGTGCAACAATGAACAGATAAATAAACAAATGATATACTAGATTTTTATACCATTTTCATGTTGTGATCAACATTTGAGGCTCAACCACTAGTATGTAAACATTTGTTAGCTTCGCTAGCCTTTTTACCTTTATTCGACTTTGCAATAAAT
Source organism: Artemisia argyi (assembly GCA_030686995.1). NCBI lineage: Eukaryota > Viridiplantae > Streptophyta > Magnoliopsida > Asterales > Asteraceae > Artemisia > Artemisia argyi. The sequence continues at coordinate 241,083,788 of CM060702.1, read as the reverse complement.
TCTAGGACAAAAGATAAACAATAAGTGTTGTCAGTACCTTGAACGCGTCGTACCAGATGTTCCTCTCCTCTCGCGAAACACTTCACCATGTGTCCCAATAACCTGTGAACCCTTCTTTCCAAATTCTGGTTATGCTCCTGGTCACGCTATGGGAGGGAATAAAACTACAAAGAAAGAAAGATGAACTAGAAGTTGTATGCATGGATGTATACATGTATATATATATGTACTGAACTTATATTTGAAACTTACGCTTTTCCTCGAACTCGTATTACGACACGTCTATCTTCCACAGCAGGTTGGTCATCATTATCTCCCATATTAGTGTCAAAGTATCATGAAGTATTTTAGATCCATGGATGCTAGATGAAAATAACCAAAAAAAAAAATAAAAAATAAAAAAAAAATAAAAAAAAACATCACAAGTACCTACATGCATAAAACACAAGAAAATTAGTTTCAATATATCCCATTTGACAAATAAACCATCAACTTCGTAAAGTTACACTTTAAGTTTTTTGAAAGCCTTTTCACAGAATTTTTTGTCTGTATAAATGATTTTATTTGACCCTTACCATTTTATAAGTTCTTTTCTTATTATAATTTTTCTTATTTTGTTTATTAATTGAACTTTATATGACAATATCTGATGTTATCTCCTGTATTTGTAGAAATGGATACCTACCATCAAGGAGCAGTGGCTTACATTTGTAACAAATATGGAACCACAAGTGCAAATGCTTACTGCCAAAACTTTTGAATTTACCATAAATCGAAGAAAAGTATAAGGCCTCATGCTGTGGCATTCGTGAAACAATATTTAACTCTTGGCAACTAGTAAAGGGGACAGATAAAGACAGATATTGCCTTAACCATAAGTTGTAGCAGATCTCAAAAGATTCAATCTACAGACAACACAAAGTACATCCAGAATTGTGACTTTAGCAAGTAATTCAAATGTGTAAAAGGTTAGGCGCTAGTGGGGAGGTCGACTACCTTGTAGCTAGTAATCAGCCTAGGCCAGAAGTAATTGAGTAAACAATTTTAAAACTTTATATACAAATTTCGAAAATATATGTATGACATGTTCACAGAACCATATAAATATGTTTATAAACATTAGCACAATTGTCAAAATATTTCAAACCAAGTTTGTCTGAGTGAACCCCAAGTTTTGAAATTGTAACAAGTATTCGTCAGCGATTACTTGGCCTTTTAATCCTTGTTTCACAACACTTCAAATAACCAAATCAACTGTTTAGTGAAAGTACTAGTCAAACTTCAGGAGAGTTGCTCTTATTGCATCTCTAAAGTTTCTTAATCCTCATTCATCGTTTCTACATTGATGTACAATACATCACTCAAACGTGTCTATGAATCATAAACTATGGGTGCCACAAGAACAAAGCCGCAATGCCACAACTAGATGACCACAATCACAGTTTCCGCCAAAACTTCCACACTACTACTTTCCTTCCAACAGTCTCAATTACAAAATACCTAAAATGGCGACTACTTGTCAACATTAACACATCCACGTAGACTATTAAACCTTCTCTTAGTTAATGCAATTAAATCCACAAGGAACACAGGCCCAATTATCAAGTCCTTCCAATGCACTTCTATAAATATCAAACATAGCAAAACACGTAGCATATGTTCGTAAATCGTAACAAAACCTAACAACTAACACACCTATAGCTTAACTTGAAATAAAAATCAAACAATGTGACAAAAAGGCGAATAACACCTGAGGAAACAGACAGCAAATCAAGTAAACATAACACCTATACAACATTTATGAGCTAAGATACATCTATTCAAAATATCTAAAACGCCAATTACACTGGTCACACACATACATATATAGCTCGTTACACTAATAGCAAAACCAAATGAAATTATCGTTACAATAATCGCGCGCATATACAGCTCGTTACACTAATCGCACATGTACAGCTCATTACACTAATCGCGCATATAGAGCTCGTTACACTAATCGCACATGTACAACTCGTTACACTAATCGCACATGTACAGCTCGTTACACTAATCGCGCAATACAGCTCGTTACACTTATCGCACATATACAACTCATTACACTAATCGCGCATATATAGCTCGTTACACTAATCGTTACACTTATCGTACACATATTGACCTAATTTTATGGTTCAAACAGATGAAATACGTATACCTGAGAATGAGATATCCGATTAGGTAGAGATTGATGTAACACCGGAATCAATGGCGGACGTTAGTTCCGGTTAGGTAGAGATTTCGCTGGATGTAACACCGGAATCAATTGCGGACGTTACTTCGGATTCTACAGATAAAAAAAAATTGGGGAAAAGAGAATCATATATTAATTTTATATATCCGAATGCCAAAATTGGGGAAAAGAGATAGATTTTTTAGTTATATTGGGGCAAATTGCCAATTGGGCCAAATAATTATATATCCGAATGACACAAGCCCGTTAGTTATTTTTAAACCGATTACAATAGCCCGTTCAAGTTAATTTTTGTTGTGTCTTCTAGCAAAAATATTTATGTAGTTACATAAAATAAGTTTAAACTATGATATTAAGTGAATTTAATTAGTTACACCTAGCATATTCAAACCTCACAAATTAGTGATTAGGTTAGCTACGTTTATTGGATGATGCAAAATTTAGCGACTCCGATAACGACTTGTTTATAGAGGTCGCAAAAGTTTACGACATCCATGGCATCATATTTTGAGGCGTCACCCTATTAGAGACGTAGTTAGCAACTTGTTCCAAGATGTCGCAATTGTAGCGACATTGCTAGTGGCGTGCTTTTAACACGTCGCAAATTAGCGACATGTCTAAGCGTCTTATTTTAAGTCACTAACTTATTTGCGACTTAAGTAGTAACAATGGCGACATATACGTCACTATACTTGTTGCTATTAATGACACAATTTTGCAACATCATTTCTCATGTCACTAATAACGACGCTAAATGGTTGTTTTCTTGTAGTGAAAACCCTAGAAACAACGATTCACAATATCCCACCCAAACCTGTTATGCTTCACGAATTGGATCAAGGAAAGGAACCCTAAACCAAATTAATGAAAGCAGTCAAGAATTAAGGAAGAAATATTGAGAAACGATTAGGAGTTTAAGGGAATCGGTTTTCAGAAAAATCGCCAAAGGGGAGAGGGTTTTTAGGGTTTTTATTCGTCAATCTGATTTTCAATGTATTATTAAATCACCCAATGTTCTAGACAACATAGTATATATCCGGATGGATTGATCAATGAAAGGACAGGGAATTCACACCTTCAATATGGTTATGTATCAGCCAAATACATAACTGGTTTTTTTTAACCGATGGTTTAACCGTAACCAGTTTTTTACAAAACCGGTTTTTAAAAAAATCGAACCGGTTAGACCGGTTTTCGATTTTTTCTACAGACCGGTTTTTTCTGGTTATATAATCAGTTTTAACCTTTTTTTTTTTTTTTTTTTTTTTACATTGGCCCGTTTTACATCGAGGACACAAAATGATCCCGAGTGAATAAATAAACAAAACGCTTTATAGATTCAAAAGCTTTACAAAAGGTGGGAAAAAAAATCTTCATCCAATCCCATGTATTTGATAAGCAACGCACAGGAAGTTTTGACACTCAACCAAAGATATTAAAAATCATTTTACATACCTAACTGTGATTTAATTTTTCCTTGGACAACTTTCATCAAGTAAGAAAAAGTAGAAATATAATTATAGTCGAGATAAAAAAAAAAAAAAAAAAAAAAAAAAAAAGGAACACCTCTTTTCCACTTTTTCTGAACTAAAGTGATATATCATGACCCATCACTTCTCTCTCTTCTGTCTTGAAAAATGTTTTCTTTGCAAACTTTACTAAAATGACCCATTTTAAATAACTAATCATATATACCCTTTTGTTGGATCTAATATCTGTCTAGGTTGATTCTTGGGTTCAATATAAACTTCACGAGGTTTGTGTTATCTTTTGTGTTCCTTTTTTGATTGGGTCAAATATTGACTTTGGATGGTCAAACATAGTATTTTAGAAATTTATGTTTGACACTGGATTTTGGCTTGTTGATCTGAAAAAATGTATCTAGCCTAATAGTTTATAAGTTTTTAGTAGTGGGTTGTTAAACGTATTTTAGATAATGATTTGTAAGATTATTAATTTTGAAGGGAAAAAAAAAGTTATTGGATTTTGAGTTTGGACTGTTTTGGGACTAGGGTCTATGTATTTTAATGGATTTATGTAAATTTGAATCTATGGGTACTTGACTTTGATTGTTGTTTGTGCTGTTTTTATGTACTGAATTGTACAATATAAATAACATGTACTCGGTTCGTCCGTATAGTGTTAATGACATAAAGCTGTTTGTTATTTGTCGTCCTTCAAAATGAGTAATTTTTAAATATGTAGAAGATATAAAATTCTAGAAATCAAGGAAAGTGCTCCAAGTTGCAGTCCCTCGTGATATATATAGTTACTA